>ML799135.1:9118-26608 GCA_009831015.1 Picea engelmannii | reverse complement strand
TTATTTGTGGGGGTCCAAGAGCCCTCCCTTGGAGGAAGAAGGGACTCATAGTCCTCTTTCTTCTCGGTGTTTTCTTTCACTAATATCAACCTTATCATTGGTGACATGGGTCTCATTGTTTCTTTTGTCCTTATGTCCCTATGCTTATTAATTTAGTTGTTGTTTTATTTCTTAGTTTAATTCTTAGTTGTTCTTTTATATTTCTTTCTCTAACCCTTTTATTTACAACTGTCCTTCTTAGCAAACCCAACTAAGATTGCAAGCACCTCCATTTTTCTCACTAAGGTGATGAAAGAGGTGCAACACCCAGTTCTTGATTTTCTTGATTTTTCTTGATTTTCTCGATTTATTCTTGATTTTATTGATTTATTCATGATTTGTTCCAACTCACCCATGCAAAAAATCATATATTATTAGGGAATGCGCACCTCCTCTTTGAGTGAGAGATTTATTCCTTAATTAATGATTTATTCCTTTACTATTAATAGTAACTGTTATTTTGGGTCAATTAACTGAGTTGGAACTGCTTCTCTTGTCAATTAAGTGAGCTTAGGTGAGATAATGTGCATCACTTAACTCTTGTGGACATTAATGAGTGTGTGACATGTATTTTTAGTGGTATTGGTCGAACTATGTGGTCTCCCTTAGCTTATGACACATATTTGAGCTATTTCTAGCTTTTTTTGACTAGAATTGCTATGTCAGAAATTCTATATATTCACCTCCTCTCTTCT
The DNA here is from genome assembly GCA_009831015.1 of Picea engelmannii. NCBI lineage: Eukaryota > Viridiplantae > Streptophyta > Pinopsida > Pinales > Pinaceae > Picea > Picea engelmannii. The sequence goes on along the minus strand of ML799135.1, from coordinate 25,874 downwards.
TTTTGAGGATGGTTTCTCATGTATATTCATATTTTATTAATATAATTCTCTGATTTATGGAGCAAAAAATTTCTCTCATCTCTTGAATATCAACAAATTGTTTGTGTTCAATTTAACTAGAATTCTAGGTCTATCGGGGTTTCTGCAGGAATTCTACAGGAAGAAGTGAAGAAATTTGTGGATAGATGTAAGATTTTCTAGCATGAAAAAGGAAAGAAACAAAACAATGGATTGTATCAACCATTTCCTATTCCAGATAGGCCTTGGGATGCAATAAGCATGGATTTTTTGATGGGAATTCCAAGGACACAAAGAGGAAGTGATTCCATATTTGTGGCAGTTGATATATTTTCAAAGATGGCACACTTTATCCCATGCTAGAAAACTAATGATTCAATGCACATTGCAAATTTGTTTTTCAAGGAAGTTGTGAGACTTCATGGGTTACCTAAGAGTATTGTCTTAGACAAAGACACTAAATTTGTTGGTCATTTCTGGAGGACATTGTGGAAGAATTTGGGGATAGAACTGTCTTTTAGTTTAACATATCACCCTCAAACAGATGGATAAACGGGGGTGGTAAATCAAAGTTTAGGAAATTTTCTGAGGAGTCTAACCACTGATCCAAATGTTTGGTGTTGTTGTTATTGTGTCTATATGGATGAATAAATGGTAGTATTTCTGTTAATTGCAATTCTTTGTTATTACTTGTTCTTATGTTATCAATGCATTTTCATGGTTGAATATATGAATCTGTGAGATATTAGATAAATTTCAATTTCTTCTCTTCTATGATCATGTTCAAGGAGTGCATAGTGTCCGCAAGGTGTGCGTTGACAGAGCCTATTTTGACTTAGAAGCTCAGAAGAGATAACGTGAAATTTTTGTTTCCAAGGAGTGCATAAGTGTCTGCAAGGGGTGCGTGGACAGAGTCTTTTTTGATTCAGAAAGTTCATGAGGGATAGATTGAAAGTGTGCATAGGCGGAAACACACTCAGAGTCATATTGTTTAGGAGGAACAATTGAGCTATATAACAAGTGTTGCAAGGAGTGAACAGTCCCCTATCAATAGTTAATTTGAAGGAAGCTTGTTGCAAGGTGTGCGTAGGGTCGATATTTGGCTAAGTATCAAAGAAGTCATTCTGAGAAGTTCATAGTGTCGAGGAGGAACATGTTCAGGAGAGATAACTTGGAACTTTGTATGCAAGGAGTGCATATTGTCTGCAAGGAGTAAGTTGACAGAGTCTTTTGACTCAGAATCCCAGGAGGAGTAACTTAAGAGTATTTTCATAAAAGTGTAAAGAACTGTTGCAAGGTGTGTGCAGTCACCCACAAAGAAGTTAAGTCTTGGAGGAAAACCTATTGCAAGGCGTGCATAGGGTTAATTTCGACTAAGTGTCGAAGAAAATTCTTTGAGGAGTTAGGAGTTTGAAGGAAGAACAAGCTCATAAGAGGTAGCGGGAGGGAATTCTTCAATAGGGAGGATCCCTTTAAGATTTCACAAATTAATGATCAATATCCATTCAGGAGGAAGCAAGATCTCTATATATTGTCATATCTAGGAGAGTTGCATGGAGGTTAGCCATGGAGTCTTTCAACACTCCGAGTGTTAAAATGTTTTTGAAGTGTTTGAAGAGTGGGGATCGCCAAAGTCCTCAAGTCGTGAATTAATCCCAGTCATTAGTTGTAGCAAGGATACATGGAAACAAATCAGAGAGTTTGTGAGAAAGAACTCTCGAAGTCTTCTATGGAGCAAGAGAAAACTTCATGAAGTCGCGAAGGATGAATTAGATTTGGACCATTGGATCTAGGAGAATACGTGGCGGAGATCTACGTACTTCGAAGGAGAAGCACTTTGGTCAAAAGCGAGGGCAGAGTGAGCCAAAACTCTTGAATTCATGAAATAACAAAGTAGATTGTGACCATCGATTTGAGGGGGACACAAATCGTCAGATCTCAGGATCCATAAGTGTGCATCTGGGAAAAAGGTAAGAAGCTAAATCCTAGCTGTTGATTGTGTGGACACGTGGTGTCATCCCTATCACTTCGGTGATAGATTACTTCGGGGAAAATGAGTGTTAATATGTTTGGAACTCTCGAACCCTGAAGTCTCAAAATAGATCACAACCGTTGGCTGTTGGAGAGACGAGAACCGTAGATCTTGTTGGGTAAGTTTGTGTTTTGGAGTTCAAGGAAAAGGGTTGAAGTTGTTTCCAAAAAAGACAAATCCTAAAGTTGTGAAGCACCTTAGGGTTGGTCCCTGAGTCACAACTTGAGGTCATACGAAGAGAGGAGCTTAGCGGAGGAGCTAGTGCTCACCACTCGATGTTACTAGAAGTGCCAGAGAACGGTTGTGTGGGTAATTTGAAGCTACGTGGTAACAAATGGGGGCCTATGTAAACCGATTCTAGGGTATATTAGAGGCTCGAAGAGCTAATTTAGATAAAGTATTTGAGGAGCCTTGACCAAGAGTTTGTAGAACCTCGGGGGGAGAAAGGGGGTCTGCATCAGATATGAAGGCCAATAATTGTCAGACGGTTGGCTTAGTTTGATGGATGGTTTGTATGGATTGTTGGTTGTCATTGATTTCAAATATTGGAGACTGTTATTGTATATTGATGTCAACCCTTGGAGAAAGTTCGGTAGCGAATTACAGTAGCACAAAGGTTTGGGTAATGGACCCAAGGTTATTTCATGTATAATGATATGAGTTTTAATATATTTTAAGGTAATACTATTCTAGATGGATAGTACATGTCATTCCATTTCTGGTGGTATGTGGAACATCACATAACTCCTCACGATTAGAGAGTTATGGCCATAAGAAGTTGGAGAACCTAGGTTTGGATAATGGACCCAAGTTTGTTTGATGGATAATGGTATGAGTTTTGATATATTTTAAGGCAAGACTATTCTATATGGATATCACATGTCATGTCATTTCTGGTGGTATGTGGAACATCACATAACTCCTTACAGTTTGAGAGTTATGGCCTTACGAAGTTGGAGGACCCTCATATGTTGGCTTGAAGCCCCAAAAGGTCAAAGAAGTCAAAGAGATTGCAAAGAAGAAATTATTATTTAAAAGATAAAGTAAAGTGACAAAGTCAAGAAGGATTATTTAAATAATAAAGTGAAGTGACAAAATCAAAGAAGATTATTTAAATGATAAAGTGAGGTGACAAAGTCAAGGAGGAATATTTAAATGATAAAGTAATGGAGAACTTTCTAATTATGGAAGGTGGTTAACCCTAAAAATGAGTAAAATAGGTTAAGTGACGTATAAATGGGTTAATTGACCTAGAAATAGGTTAAGTGACCTAGAACTGGGTTAAGTGACCTAGAAGATGCTTCCAAGGAAGATATTTGGAGAGTATAAATAAGAGGCAAGGCTCTCTCATTTTATATCACACTTGAGAATATTGAATATCTATAGGTGATTGAGGTAACCAAAGGATATCTAAGTCAAATTTTAGAGGGAAGGTGAAGAAAAGAAGTCTAGAATTCAAGGGAGGATAAATTACTTTGATGATGCTTTCTAAGGTATGTTATTTACTAGTCATCTCACCATTTTCACAATAACATTTTTTTCTAGAATGATTCAGACCGTGAAATTGATAAGACATTGAGGAAACATATCCAAGTATCTGTGGTAAAAATTTCATCTTGTGGGTCACTGTATTTTTGGAGTTACACTCCATGGAAAATAGGGTTTGTGGCTAGTCCTGAAACTAGTCTAAAATAGATGTTTCAGGTAAAAACTTCATAACTTATTCATGAAAGAATCAGATTTATTAAGACAATTTTTTTTGGTTAGAGTGCAATCTATAGTATTTTTTGTAACATTTTCATATCCATTCAACAAATATTCTGTGTGGGGCATGCTCTACAAGGTCACTCTCTAGAATAAGCCATAATTCAACAAGGTATGTCATTTTTGCTATAACGCCTTTTCTGAGAGGTTCCAAGTAGTGACACCTGGATGAATCACATAAAACAAACTGAAGAACATTCTATACTATTTTCAGATCTTTATTCATTACAAGTACATAGTTATGATTATTTCAAGCTAGGGTTGTTGACTAATCCCAAACTAGTCATGTGAGACTAAGAAAAAGTTTGATGAAACTGCTAGTCTCTTGTTGTGAAAGTTAAGGAAGGTTTCCATGTATTTGATCATATACACCAGGTCTATTACAAAGTTACAAATCATATTTGGATGATGAAATTGATGAGGGCTTTTGGTTAAGGTACATGTTGGGTACATGGTTGACACAAGTAGTTGATGAGTTGGCACATACATGAGGTGCATAGTTGATGATGTTGGTACATCTTGATGAGTCATAGTTGATGAGTAGTTGATACATGATTGTTACATACTTGGTACATGGTTGGAGACACTTCTTAGTAGTATTGTTGACACATGGTTTATGGATTATGTAGCATACTTGTATTGGTATATTATTAGAAGAACATATTGATATTAGTGATGATTATGAGTTGTTGTGTTATGGTTGGTCGGTGCACATATTTGAGAGTTTTCTTAGTGATTGATCTTGGTGAGTAGATATGATTTTGTTGATAAGATTAATGAGACAGGTTGTTGTGATCGGTTGTTTGGACAGGTTGTTGTGAAAGGTTATTTGTATAGGTTTGGTGCATGGTTGATGCACTTGTTCATGGTACAGGTTTTGTACAGGTTTGGTGTATGGTTGATGCACTTGTTCATGGTATAGGATTTTTACAGGTTGGTGCATGGTTGATGCACTTATTTATGGTATGGGTTGATTACAGGTTGATTGGTACATGTTTACAACACTATATCTCACAGTGATAGTGTGACAGTGGTTCCATCATTCTACTTATACGTCAGGGTGGTTGGACGGGGAAAGGACAGGTGGTTGTAGCCACCTTTTGATTGTAGATAGAGAACATAGGGGGTTGTAGCCTCCTTATGGTTGTATCTAGAGAATTGGGGAGTTGGATCTTCCCTTAGGTTGTAGCCTAAGAAAATAGGGGGTTGGAACCTCCTTCCAATTTCAGCTGGAAAACAAGGGAAGTTGGTGCTCCAATGAATGTAATTCTTCAAGACATATAAGAAAACAAATTTCTAGGTTTTCTCTCGCTTTGGGTTTCCACGTAAAACACTGGTGTACTACGTTTTTCATTTATTTATTACTTATTTACTATGCATTTATTGGATGATAATGATACATTGATATAACACTTGGATTATATGGTTAAAAAGGATTAAATTTCTCTATTACTGATTCACCCCCCCTCTCAGTAATCCAACAATTGGTATCAAAACCAGTTCCTTCAGGAAACAATTTAACCACTGGAAGGAGATCATGGATTATTGCAAGAATGGAGTACCAATGTTTAATGGTCATAATGGTTTTAAGTATGAGATGTGGAGCATAAGGATGAAAGTATTTTTATAGGAATAGGGACATTATATTTATCTATCAATTGTTACAGGATATGATAGTTCAAAAAGGGCAAAGATTGCAGCCAAGAAGGAATTGAGGAAGAATAACAAAAGAACAATCGATTTCATATGGGAAGGATTACCTAATCCGATAAAATAAAAGGTTGGTAAATGTTCATCAACAAAAGAACTTTGGGATATGTTACATGACATATATTCTTCACCCATCACAGATTCAAAAAATGTCAAAGAAGATGCAGATACAAATCAATAAGAATTATGTTCACCATGTCAAGCAGATTCAGAAGATGAAGAGTGCATAATCACCAGAGGTATGTTGTTTTGTTTTAATTGTGAAAAACATGGACATCTTGAAATAGAATGCCATGAGGAAATGAGACAGGAAAACTAATTGAAAAGGAAGACAATTATGAAGAATAATTGATTAGTTCTTTAGATGAACTAAGAGAAGAAAACAATTCACTCATGAAAGAATTGATGAAACAAAAGGAAAGTGTTCACATTTTTAAAGAAGCCCAACAAGTCATTGATAACTTAAGAACTCAACTAGAATAAGCCAAAAAGATCGAAGAAAATATTGAATATAAAAGAAGTGTTTGGAAACCAACATAGAAGCACAGAAGGAAGAAGCATAAATGAGAGAGAAGATATTGATAGATCATATTAAGGAAATAACTAACGATCTAAACCAGCTTGAGGTAGAGTTTGGTAAAGAAGAGAAAGGACTTGAAGAATAAATAATCACATTAAAAATTCATCTTGAAGAAGTGAAAAGAACAGAAGAAGTCATGAAGTCTCAGATAATGAAGAAAGAAGAAGAGGTTGAGAATCTTGAAGAAGAAGTTGTCACAATGAGAAGTAAAATCGTCAAGCTCAACAAGAATGTTGAAGGGACAAAAACATCCACATTAGTTATAGAGAATGAATATAAGCACTCTAGGTTGCTAGAAAAAAAGAATGAAGAAAATATAAAGAGTAATGCAGAAGTACTCAAAGGAAGGAAGCATGGTCAACAATAATCTAAGAAAACTATTGAAGATACATCTTCAAGAAGAACATCCATGTTCAATCCACAAAGAAGCTTCAATCATGATTATGATCAGTCAAGGTAAAAATTCAGAAGGACTATGCCACAAATAAGATCATTCACTCCCAGGTATGGAAATTTATTTTATGGTCATTGTTTTTATTGTACTAACTTTGGACATAAGGTTGTAGATTGTAGGGATTATAAAAGAAATGTTCAAGCAAGAAGTTCTTATGTGGTCACACGTAACATTGAGTATTACAAATGTCATAACTATGGACACATACCCAGTGATTGTAGAATCATGATCAATACATCCATGAAAGAGAATAATGATATCAGATATAAGAAAGTATGGATAAGAAAGTAGGAAGAGCAGGTGAAAAAAGACCAGGTACCAGAGATCACAATATTGGCAATAAAACGAGATGACGAAAATTCTATAGAGAAAAATAAAGATGTCAAATACAAAAAGGTTTGGAAAATAACTGAAAGAAAAGAAGGACAAGTAAATAAGGAACAAGTTCAAGAGATTGTACTTTCAGGCATTGTAGTGAAAGATGAATCCACAGACAGAAAGAAAGAAGTCAGAGCTCAAAGAGATAATGAATCTACCAATGAAGATGATGATGAATCTACCAGTGAAGATGATGATGAATCTACCAATGAATATGATGATGAATACACATCAGAGCAGGAATTTTTTTGAGCCATCCAGCTTAGAGACTCCCAAGCAATATGAATATTAGATAGGGGGAGTCTATGCAATAGCTGTGACATACTAAAGAACAACCAATTAGTAGAAGTACAATTTGATAGATTAATCAAGACTTCATGATAGTATAGTGATAAATGGGTTAGCATTATGGATAGTTGTGCAAGTAGGGTCTTGGACAATATGGATAGAGATGGATTTGTAAGAACACTTAGCAGGTTTGGATAGATATTTGATAGTGGATGAGAGCATGGATTCATAGATTGGTTCAGAGAGTGGTTCAGAGACAAAGGAACATTATCATAATGGATGATAATTACACAAGAGATGGCTTGAACAATGCTAATGACTCCAAATTGAGAGATATTTTTTGGACACATGCAGTGCATACATTAGTTCACATTCAAAATAGAGTAATGATCATAAACAAAAATGACAAAACTCCCTATGAGCTATGGAAATGAAGCTCAGGCAACAACCTCTACATCAATAAATTTGCAAAGGATATGCAGAATGAATTTGAAATGTCATTACTTGGAGAACTATCCTTTTTTTTGGGTCTTCAGATATGTCAAAGAAGCCAAGGAATTTGTATTTCTCAAACTAAGTATATCAGAGAAATGCTAAAGAGGTTCGGAATGCAAGATTTCAAACTAGTTACCACTCCTATGCAAACCAGTTGCAAGTTGAGAAAATATGATGATTCAAAGTATACAGACTAGAGGAAATACAGGTCAATGATTGGTAGCTTACTATATGTGACAACATACAGACCAGATGTAATGTAGGTAGTTGGACAAGTGGCATGATTTCAAGCAGCAACAAAGGAATCACATGTATTAGCAGTGAAGATGATTTTCAGATATCTCAAACGAACATAAGTGTTTGGATTATGGTATCCAAAAGGAAAGGATCTATCACTTATTTCCTACACAGATGCAGATTGGGCAGGTTGCATTGATGAATGACGAAGCACCAGTGAAACACCGTTCTACTTGGGTGAGTGTTTAGTATCTTGGCTAAGAAGGAAACAATCATAAATATCCATATCTACAACCGAGGCATAGTATATTGCAGCAGCAACATGTTGTACATAGGTTCTATGGATGAAAAAAACTTTGAAAGATATATAGGTTGAGTATGATGAGCCCATTCCAATATATTGTGATAATACAAGCACCATCAGTATCTCAAAAAACCCAGTCATGCACTTCAAGATGAAGCACATTCCAATCAAGTATCACTTTCTATGGGAACAGGTTACAGAGAAGAACATCAAAGTTGAATATGTGAGAAAAAAAGAACAATTGGCATACATCTTTACAAAACTGTTTCCATGGGAATCCCTTGAGTATCTTCGCCAGAGACTAGGAGTAATTTATACTCCAAAAGCAATGATTTTGAATGCTTACCTTATATGTCTTATATGTACATGAGGAAGCACCATAAATATGATAAAGGGGGAGAGATTTATTAGATGCAAAGGTAAGTTCTTGGAGAGACAACATCGAGGCATGTTCCCAAGGGGAGTGATTGTCACAAGGGAAGGATAAGCATTATGACTTCAGAGTGATACCCTTTGTCAAAATGGGAGATATTATTCATATGAAGGGAAAGAGAGTAATCATAGGATTATAAACACAAATAAAAATCAAAGACACGTAGACAGGGGGAGTGGCCCCAAGGAGAGTTCAGTCAGGGGGAGCAACCCCAAAGGGAGATACCCTTTTCCATTGATGTCAAAGGGGGAGGGATAGAAACATTGATAAAGAGTATAAGCATGAATGTTATCATGACTAAGTGTTGCCATCAATGTTGGTGTTTCCATCAATGCCAAAGGGGGAGATTGTCAGACAGTTGGCTTAGGTTGATGGATAGTTGGTATGGATTGTTGGTTGTCATTGATGTCAACTATTGGAGAGTGATATTGTATATTTATGTCAACCCTTAGTGATTGATTTCAACCCTTGGAGAATGTTCAGTAGTGAATTCTAGTAGCACAAAGGTTTGGGTAATGGACCCAAGGTTGTTTCATGTATAATGGTATGATTTTTAATATATTTAAAGGTAAGACTATTCTATATGGATAGTACATGTCATTCCATTTCTGGTGGTATGTGGAACGTCACATGACTCCTCACGGTTTGAGAGTTATGGCCTTACGAAGTTGGAGAACCCAGGTTTGGGTAATGGACCCAAGTTTGTTTGATGGATAATGGTATGAGTTTTGATATATTTGAAGGCAAGGATATTCTAGATGGATATTAAATTTCATTCCATTTCTGGTGGTATGTGGAATGTCACATAACTCCTCACGGTTTGAGAGTTATGGCCTTATGAAGTTGGAGGACCCTCATATGTTGGATTGAAGCCCCAAAAGGTCAAAGAAGTAAAAGATATTGCAAAGAAGAAATTATTATTTAAATGATAAAGTAAAGTGACAAAGTCAAGAAAGATTATTTAAATAATAAAGTGAAGTGACAAAATCAAAGAAGATTATTTAAATGATAAAGTGGGGTGACAAAGTCAAGGAGGAATATTTAAATGATAAAGTAATGAAGAACTTTCTAATTATGGAAAGTGGTTAACCCTAAAAATGAGGAAAACAGATTAAGTGACCTAGAAATGGTTTAAGTGACCTAGAAATGGGTTAAGTGACCTAGAAATGGGTTAAGTGACCTAGAAGATGCTTCTAAGGAAGATATTTGGAGAGTATAAATAAGAGGCAAGGCTCTCTCATTTTATATCACACTTTAGCATATTGAATATCTATAGGTGAGTGAGGTAACCAAAGGATATCTAAACTAAATTTTAGAGGGAAGGTGAAGAAAATAAGGCCAGAATTCAAGGGAGGATAAATTCTTTTGATGATGCTTTCTAAGGTGTGTTATTTACAGGTCATATCACCAATTTCACAATAACGTTTTTTCTAGAATGATTCAGACCGTGAAATTGATATGACATTGAGGAAACATATCCAAGTATCAGTGGTAAACATTTCATCTTGTGGGTTGTTGTATTTTTGGAGTTACACTCCACAAAAAATAGGGTTTGTGGCTAGTCTTGAAACTAGTCTAAAATAAGTGTTTCGGGTAAAAATGTCATAACTTCTTCATAACAGATCCAAATTCAGTAAGACAAAAATTGTTGGTTAGAGTACAGTCTGTAGTATTTTTTTTAACATATTTAGATCCATTCAAAAATAATTACGTGCAAGGCACGCTCTACAAGGTCTCTCTCTAGAATAATCTAGAATTCAGCAAGGTATGCCATTTTTTCTATAATTCCTTTTCTAAGAGGTTACAAGTAGTTACACCTAGAGGGATTTCATAAAAAAAACTGAAGAACATTGTGTACTATTTTTAGATCTTTATTCATTACAGGTACATATTTATGATTATTTCAAGTTAGGGTTGTTGACTAATCCCAAACTAGTCTTGTGAGACTAAAGAAAAGTTTGATGAAAATGCTAATCTCTTGTTGTGAAAGTTAAGGAAGGTTTGTAGGTATGTGATCATATACACCAGGTCTATTATAGATTTACTTATCATATTTGGATGATGAAATTGATGAGGGATTTTGGTTAAGGTACATATTGGCTACATGGTTGAGATAAGTAGTTGATGAGCTGACACATACATGAGGTGTATAGTTGATGATGTTGGTACATATTTAGTGAATACCTTACCCCCTTCCCTTAGGATTCGGGGCTGCGTGACCTCCCAGGATAACATCATTCAATATCTGAGTCGAAGTGACTCTTTAGATTCCTCCCTGGAACCTGAAACTCTATCACAAGTCCTTCCTTTCTGGGCATAGGTTATGTGTGTTGGGTATGTGTTATATTCTTTGCACGAGTAGTAGTGTCCGAGCATATACACTGGGCGTGCAAGGGGGTTAGAGAGTGATCCGTAAAGATATTTTAATGACTATGGTTGAGTTTTTAATTGCGTGTGTTAATTAACCATTTGAGAAGCTTAATGAAAGAATGAGGAAATAAGAGGAATTATGACAGCCATATACACATATGCAGATCTGAAATGAAGTAATAAACAACAAACCATAACAAGAGAATTGATAACGGATTTTGGCACAACGTTGCCTACAACTCCGGGCCTTTGTCTCTGTGGGGGAGGCTTCTTTATTTCTGTTCAAAAGCTCAAAAGTACATCGCATCAATGCCAATTGGCTACAAGAATGATCTGGTCATGTTCTTCCATATCTCTAGAATCCAACAAAGAAAACGGCACGGAAAATGGATGTTCGGAGCTCCCAGAAATGGCTCACAAGCGTCCGCTCCTCAATAGCTTCCCTGCATAAAAATGGCTTTGGCTTGGCTTCCCTTCAACATAAATCTGCTATGACTATTCTCCATGGCCTCAAACAGGCCTTTTTTTTATAGATCTAAAGTTGGTTATCCATCCCCAACTTCCTCCCAAAATTTGGGCTCCAAAAATGCCAAATATCTCTCAAAAATGGATAAAATCCATTAATACAGACATAAAATCAATTAGAAAATAAAAACTATATAATAAAAACCACTTTTTTTTTAATAATAGGGCCTATCCCCTTAGACTGTGCACGCACCTCCTTGGTAGGGTCACATGGGGCCATGTGGCCGAGCGCTAGCCCCTTGAGCTATGCGTTGGCCCTTCCCATGCTCGCTAGCTCCTGGTCTTCGGTGCATTTCATGTGACCGTTAAACATGATAGACCTCCAACGCACCTTTGAAGGAGATAGCCCCTAGTCTTGTGGGATCCCCCTGAGATCTGAGGGCTGACCTCTATCGTGACCCCCACGGTCGCCCGGTCACTTGGTTCTATGGTAGGGGCATATGGGAGCGTAAACAATAGCGGGCTGAATCCATGGGCTGGGGATAAACCCCAACCCTTTCTGCCTCCGATTGATCTTTTCCTTCAACTCAAATAAAATAATTTCTGTATAGCTATCAAGTACCACCAGTGGAGCGGGCGGTTAGCCCGGTCTTGCCAGTCTGTAGCGCAGAGGAGGTTTGGGGTTCAACTCCCGTAGACTCCAACCAATTTTTCATAAACCAGAGAGACAACTAGAGGGTGCCATGTGGCAGCCCATGACTGGGCCACGTGGCACCTCCACTACCAATCAAAAACTATCACTTGTCAAACACTGGTTCATCCAACTGTCTGCCAAGGTGTCTACCCAGTCAGCAACCGTACTGCCATGCTAGCATGCCACTGTACCTGCCACCGTGAGCTTGTGCCACGTGTCACCCTTACAGTGGTGACATGTGTCACCCTCTGACTAGTCCAAATCACCTGCCATACTCCCTATCATCTGTCACTTGTCTTCTCTAGGGGATTCCATGTCAACTGTACGGCCGTACGGCCTGTATAATCAACCTACCACGTGGCACTGTACAGACTGTACAGTCACCCATTTTGTTTTGCCTGTTTGGGTTTTCGAACAGAATGTGATATCATTCACATATGGAGCCCGTTTGATGAAGTAAATATATGGCCGAAATCAGGAATATGAGACAGACTCAATGCCGTTGGTTTCGTCGGATTCCAAGCACTTTCATTTTTTAGCCTTTTTGAGCCCTATCAGGCTCCTGGATCCAATTCTGGATCACACCTCCCCACTAAAAGACCTTTTGGTCCCCAAAAGGTTACTAACTGGTCAACAAGCTTGGGATAGGCCACCCAGCTTGTCCTCTGTCTCTGAACTTTGTCCTGTGCACCTGTCTCATCAAGATCAATTGTAACACAATCATGACAACTGACAGTATATTGTTAGCCATTTCAACCCTGTTACATCTTACTAAAGCCACTATCATCCATGTAGAAAACATTACTAATGACAGCATCAAAAAGATGACTGCAAATGAGCTGATAAACTTGAAATATTTGCACGACATGAGCTTATCTTGAAGCAACTTATGATTGATTTTCCATTCAACAATAATTTCTTGTTCTTTCTTAAGATCGATTACTTCATTTGAAACAATTATTGGTTTGTTTCTTTCTTGCACTGCCTTCTTTAATTTTTCCATTATTTGAAGTGTTTTATTTGCTTTAACATGATGAGCATGAACCACATAATATTGACCTGCTTTGGTGAATTGATATTGATTCTTTGTTCTGTATAAAATTGCCTTACGATCATATAAATATGGACTACCAAAGACCATTCCATATTCTCTTAACGGTACTACATCACATGTTACTTCATCCACATAATTAGATGAAATTGCAAATTTGATTGTGCACTACTTTGTTATGTGAATTTGATGATGATTGCTTATCCATTTAAGTGTGTAAGGCTTATGATGAGTTTGTGTTTTTAATCCCAATTGCTTAACCAATTCTTTTGAGATTAGATTAGATTGAGATCCACTGTCGATTAATGTGTCTATCTTAGTGTGTTGCATGATTACCCTTATATGAAACAAGTTGCTTCTACAATCAACGCCTTCACCAATTTTACCTTTCATACCAACCAATGAGATCTTTGATTCATCACCTGAATCCAATCCCAAGTCTGTGGGTTTTGTTGTCGTTGCCACTGGCTACATTCCCTTCTTCTCCTTGAACCAATTTGGCCTCTTCTCGAGATGCAATTGCCAACATTTGTCCTCATCATGTCCCTCTTTCTTGCAATGCTTGCAAGAGGGCTTTCCTTCCTTCCTCTCCACTGCATTTGCATTCTTTCCATGCCTTTTCCTCTTGTCCTCTTTCCTTGAAGACAATCATTCCCCTGACACACCTTCTTTCCCTACTTCAATATATGTAGCTTGAACAGAAACCTCATCAAGGTTAGTGGGTCCAAACATGAAAACAATGTTTCTAACATGCACAGGTAAACCTCCTATATACTTCATAAGCTTTTCTTGTGTTTGTAAAGGGATATCTAATATTAATGCCATTTTTCAAAATCCATCGGTGTATTCTTGCACTATTTGTCCTTTTCTTAGTTTTAAAGATTGTCATTCAATTAATGCTTTTTCTTTGTAACACAAAGGATAGAATTGTTTCCTAAGTGTAGAAATGAAACTCTTCCATGATGTAAATACCTTACCCACTTGTTGCATTTCATTTTGCAACTTGCTTTGCCACCATATGAGTGTTGTACCTGCAAGTCTCAAAGATGCCAACTTGATTTGTGTGGCCTCATCTTTGATCTGTTGTACACTGTAGTATCCCTCCATCTGCCTAATCCAATTGTCAAGTTTCTTTGCATTTACTTCACCATCATATATGGGCAACTCAAATTTAACATCAAGTTTTAACAATGGCATTTCATTCTTATGCTTATGAACATTTTTCTTTCCATTAGATTTAGAACTTGAACTTGAAGAAGAAGGAGAAGAAGGAGGTGATGATGGAGGTGAAGGAGGAATCTGAGGATGATCCTCTTCCTCTTAAATTTTTCCCTTTGAAGATTCACCCAAAACTGTTCTCTTTCGTTCCAAGTAATCCTCATACAAAACTTTCACCATCTCCGACATAGCAAGGAAAGTTTTCTGGAAATCTTTCTCATCCTGAGAAAGCCCTTCTTCTGATGCCATCTTCTCGCTGTGAGAAGCTCTCTTTCTCAATACAATTAATGGATTCTCTTCAACAAGCTCGCCTTCACCACGTTGTAACTTTTCCCTGGTTAACATGCAAAACTCAAATCCAAATGTCAACTAGCTCTGATACCACTTGATCTGTAAAGATCTTTTAATGACTATGGTTGAGTTTTTAATTGCGTGTGTTAATTAACCATTTGAGAAGATTAATGAAAGAATGAGGAAATAAGAGGAATTATGAAAGCCATATACACATATGCAGATCTGAAATGAAGTAATAAACAACAAACCATAACAAGAGAATTGATAACGGAGTTCGGCACAACGTTGCCTACGTCTCCGGGCCTTTGTCTATGTGGAGGAGGCTTCTTTATTTCTGTTCAAAAGCTCAAAAGTACATAGCATCAATGCCAATTGGCTACAAGACTAATCTGGTCATGTTCTTCCAGATCTCTAGAACCCAACAAAGAAAACAGCACGCAAAACAGATGTACGGAGCTCCCAGAAATTGCCCACAAGCTTATGCTCCTCAATAGATTCCCTGCATAAAAATGGCTTTGTCTTGGCTTCCCTTCAGCATAACTCTTCTCTGAATGTCCTCCATGGCCTCAAATAGGCCTGTTTTTTATAGATCTGACGTTGGTTATCCATCCCCAACTTCCTCCCAAATTTTGGGCTCCAAAAATGCCCAATATCTCCCAAAAATGGATAAAATCCATTAATACAGGCATAAAATCAATTAGAAAATCCAAACTATATAATAATAACCACTTTTGTTTTAATAATAGGGCCTATCCCCTTAGACTGTGTGTGCGCCACCTTGGCAGGGTCACATGGGGCCATGTGGACGAGCGCTAACCCCTTGGTCTATGCGCTGGCCCTTCCCATGCTCGCTAGCTCCTGGTCTTCGACGCATTTCATGTGACCATTAAACATGATAGACCTCCTGTGCACATTTGAAGGAGATAGCCCCTGGTCTTGTGGGATCCCCTTGAGATCTGAGGGCTGACCT
The DNA here is from genome assembly GCA_009831015.1 of Picea engelmannii. NCBI lineage: Eukaryota > Viridiplantae > Streptophyta > Pinopsida > Pinales > Pinaceae > Picea > Picea engelmannii. Next base: position 10,119 of record ML799135.1, on the reverse strand, counting down.
CTATCGTGACCCCCACGCTCGCCCGGTCACTTGGTCCTATGGTAGGGGCATATGGGAGCGTAAAACAACCGCGGGATAAATCCATGGGCTGGGGCTAAGCCCTAGCCCTTTCTGCCTCCGATTGATCTTTGAATTCAACTCAAATAAAATAATTTCTATATAGCTATCAAGTACCACCAGTGGAGCGGGCAGTTATCCCAGTCCTGCCAGTCTGTAGCGCGGAGGAGGTTTGGGGTTCGACTCCTGTAGACTCCAACCAATTTTGCATAAATCGAAGAGCCAACCAGAGGGTGCCACGTGGAAGCCCATGACTGGGCCACGTGGCACCTCCACTACCAATCAAAAACTGCCACTTGTCAAACACTGGTTCATTCGATTGTCTTCCAAGGTGTCTACCCAGTCAACAACCATACTGCCATGCCAACATGCCACTGTACCTGCCACCGTGAGCTCATGCCATGTGTCATTCTTACAATGGTGACACGTGTCACCCTCTGACTGGTCCAAATCACCTTCAGTACTCCCTATCACCTGCCACGTGTCTTCTCCAGGAGCTTCCACGTTAGTTGTATGGATGTACGGCCTATACAGTTAGCCTGCCACGTGGCACTGTACGGACTATACAGACTATACAGTCACCCATTTTTTTTTACCTGTTTGGGTTTTCGAAAAGAATTCGATATATTTCGCATACAGATCCCGTTTGACGAAGTAAATATATGGCCAGAATCAGGAAGAAGAGACTAATGCAATGACATTGCTTTCGTTGGATTCATAGCACTTTCATTTTTTATCCTTTTTTAGCCCTGTCAGGCTCTTGGATCTGATTCTGGATCACACCTCCCCACTAAAAGACCTTTTGGTCCCCAAAAGGTTACTGACCAATCAACAAGCTCGGGATAGGCCACCCAGCTTGTCGTCTGTCTCTGAACTCTGTCCTGTGCACCTGTCTCATCAAGATCAACTGTAACACAATCATGACAACTGACAGTATATTGTTA
>ML799134.1:312001-368251 GCA_009831015.1 Picea engelmannii | reverse complement strand
ATCAACCTTGACTCATCAAGATGTACCAACATTATCAACCATACATCTCATGTATGTGCCAAATCATCAACTATACACCTCATGTATGTGCCAACTCATCAACTACTTATCTCAACCATGTAACCAACATGTATCTCAACCATATACCAAAGACATACACCAATATAACCATAAAAATTTATCTAACAATTCATCACTCTATCCATAAACCAAATACCATAAAACCTTATATCAAACCATATTCCACAACCTCACTGTTATGTAGCCTCAAGCTAAACCAACAACTTCAACAACACATCACAATCAAAAGACCAATACCCATATGCCAAATACCAACAAAAAAATACCAACTATATCCCTCAACAAATCTGATATATGTAGCAATACTGAACATCCAATACCATCTCAAGAGATAAACCATAGCTCATAAAAAATATCTCAAACAAGATGTTCCATATCTCTCATAAATAGACCCCAACCATGTTGCTGCCACGATTTTTTTACTGCATTTTTTCTGCCGCATGTTTTCTACTGCAATTTTTCTGTCGCACTTTTCTTGCCACACTTTTTCTGCTGCAATTTTTCTCTATCAATAATACCTGTCCAAATAACCTTTCACAAAAATAGATATTCAATGATATTCAAGTGTGATTAAAATGAGAGAGCCTTGCCTCTTATTTATACTTTCATGTAGCTTCCTAAAGGGGTTACCTTTTAATCATCTTAACCCACTTTCCTTATTTTAGGGTTAACCAACTTCTAACCACTTGTCCACTTAGTAATTTCTCCATTTACTTTATTATTTAAATAATTTCTTTTGTATCCACTTTGACTTATAGTACATTCATCACTTCACTTTATTATTTGCCTTCTAAAATTTCTTAAACCATTTTCCTTATTTTAGGGAGTTCTCCATTAACTTTATTATTTAAATAATTTCTTTTGCATCCTCTTTGACTTATAGTACACTCATCACTTCACTTTATTATTTAAATAATTTTTTCTTTGCAAACACTTTGACTACTTTGACCTTTTAGGGATTTTAGATGACTTATGAGGGTTCTTCAACTTCACATGGCCACAACTCTCTAACCGTGAGGAGTTATGTGACGTTCCACATACCACCAGAAATGGCATGACATGTACTATCCATATAGAATATTCTTACCTACAAACATATGGAAACTCATACCATTATCCATCAAACAAACTCAGGTCCATTACCCAAACTTTTGTGCTACCAGACTTTCTTCAAGGGTTGACATCAATGACAACAAACCCAATTAATCAACAATTTTCATGATAACTTTTGATTCTGATCCTCGTTTTGATAATTCCATATATCATTGGAAATGTATCATCAAGAGCTAAAACTTTTATCTTATAATTTTTTATTGATTTGACCCAATTTGTTTTAGGTTTATGAAATAATGAAAATTAGGCTTAGGAAAATGACTTGAATATTTTGTTTTAAGATCAATTAATTTTTTTATTTGATAAGTTTGTTATGAAAAATATATTTTTATTCCTAATATACATTTGTTATGATCCAGGTACATACAAGGGGAATAATTTAGCATTGTGAGAATAGTTTCAATATTACATGCTGCAAACTACTAGATTTCCGCCAGCTAATGGACACAAGCATGAGAACATAGTTGGAAGAATTGGTGTCTGGGTGCATGAAAATTTCAATTTTAGAAGTGAATGATTACGAAAGATTGAAGAAAGACTCAACCAGATTCAACTGTGCCTAAAATAAAATAAAATAAAATTAAAGATGCATGCATGAGGTCGCTAAAGAAAGAACAACACGTTGAATTATTTAATCAAGGAAATATTTATGAGGTTGAACGTGCATGAATTGAAGTCGAAATTTAATTGGAGATGTGGCTAAATGCATGGATTTTCACATGGATGATTTAACAATACTTTTGTTCACTGAAGATGCAAATTACACGAGGTGATTGCATGAATTTTAATAAAGACAAATTTACTTTTATTCCATAATTAAATTAGTTTTTGTCTTATAAATAAAAAGATAGACCTCTTAGAAATAGTGTTTGATATCTGGAACTATTTCAAGAGATTTTTGATCTCTAGAGATATTTCAAACGGATTGTAACCAAAGAATTATTTCAAGGTTGACTTCAAAAACTCTTTGGAGTCCAGACATTCTGGTTTGCTAAATCTTTGTGTGTTTATTCATTATTGTTGATTATTCTACAATTGATTAAATACTGTAGGAATCTAGTAAGAATTTCAATACTTTTAAGCTACCTTTGTTGGTAGAATGAAGTGCTGGATACTTTCAGTAAACTATTATTTTCTTTATTAATTATTCTTCTTTTATGTTATTTGGGATATGGTTGAATTATTTCAGAATATATCGCAATTAAATGTTATCTCTTTCTGCTATTAATTAGTTATTGGTTCCTAGATATTATTTGATGAGTAATATATTATTAGTGGAATTATTTCTCCAGGAATCTAAAGTCTTAGATAGTTTTCATTGACTTTTGTCACAGGTTATCCTCAACATAAATTTCTTGAAATTCTTTAGTTTTCCCCGTTCCTGCAGTAGATAGACTTAAAACAACAAAAAAATAAAAAGAACGAAACCAAGTAACTTTTAAATCCCATCAAAACTTACTAGACTATCAATATGAAGAATCATGCTACTTTAAATAGAGAAGAATCTAATTGGGCCTTGTCTTTGGGCATGATTCCTACTGTTGAGTCAAATGGAATTTAGACTCCTCAACAAAATTGGTGCTATAAGGAGGGATGGATGAAAAACTGGCTCGTGTAAAACTATTGTTCTAAAATGTATCAACAACCCATGGCTCCTATCCATATTCCCACATGGGACCATGCTTTTAGTCTCTCGAGACCATTACCTGGTATCCCAAAAAAGACAGTATATCTCTTGTCTAAAATAAAATTTGATGGTGAAAACAATACCTCTGCATGTAGGCATCTTAATGAATTTAATCTTACATGTAACAATCTTAAGGTTTTTCAAGATGCTGAACTATGTATATTATTTATTCACATTGGAAGGAAGAATTCAAGCTTGGTTTAAGGCATTGCCAACTGAATCAATTCATAGTTGGAAAAATTTCATGGAAGTTTTCCTAGATGCACATGATCACTATGACTATGATAAACTATGTGCCGAACTTAATAAAAAACTAAAAATTAAAGATGAACCTTTTGATGATTTTTTATTAACGGTTGTACCGATTTGTGATAGATTTTGTGAAAGTGACAAACCCTCTATATTTGAATTTGTTATCTTGTGCTCCTATTTTTTTTTTTCCTGAAGAGGAAAAGTCATTAATGAGTAATGAGAAGGATATGTTTATCAAGAGTATCCTCCACTAGAATTTCTTATATCATCATTTCATGAATAAGGTAATCAAGAAGGAAATGATTATGAAGAGATTTGTAAGGAACTGGTAGAAATTCGTAGGAACATAAATGAACCTATGGATGATTTCCATCAAATATTCGTACAAATATGTTGTAGGTTTCCTGAAATCAATAGAACTCCCATATAAGAAATCCTTGACTGGTTTACGTACCTTCTCTTTATCCTTGAAGAAAATGGTTTACTTTTAATCAACAAGGAAAATTCTCAGCATCCTGATTGTTTCCCACCTGATATTTCACTCTCACTATTTCTTGAGACAGACTCGTTACAATTACCATTAGGAGAGGTGGAATCACCAGAAATAAATTGTTTCCCCTTGTTGAAACTAATTATGTGGAAGTCATGAAATTGGGAAGTCTTATAGAAAAAGACAATCTAGAAATTGCAAACACCTGCAATTTACAAGAAGTTATTTTTTCAGGATTTTGATCCAAATGTACATGATAGAAGTTCAATATTTTCACAACTTGAAAACATTATTCCCATTACTGAAACATCTCATATTGATCTTCATGTCTCTCATTCCTTACAATCAAATTTCAATGAATATTTCCAAGATAGTATTTTAAGGGATGATTCTAAATTAGTTTTTAATGAAAAATCAATTTCTAGTGTTTCTATATATTTGATCAATTATTTAACATCCAAGGAAATAGAGCTGATATGTTCCAATGATGATCATGAACACCGGGAAGAGAATGAAAAAGATATAATTTCTGAACTATACTCTTTCATTGAAACAAGTAAATTTACAACATAAATTAAAAGTGAATAGACTAATCAAGTTATATCATCTATGAACCCAAAAGATCAAAAGAATAATCAATATTTTTCTGTTTGTGAAAATTATCTTGCTGAAGAAATCAAGTCAATTTCAGAATTTGAAAACTTTTTTGACCTCTACTCAGATTTATTTGATTCATTATCTTTTCATATAATTGACCCTTCTTTTGGAAATAAAATACATAGTGACACAAGAAAGTAGGAGGATTTCGAAACATGGATTGATCAAACATACAATGAGCATAAATGTTCATTTGGTGTGCATAATTTTGATAATTTATTGCAATCAAAATTTCATGAATATGAGGAAACAAAGTTTGATTATGATATTCCTATTTTTTCTGACAATGTTTTTTTTTTGATCAGGAATTGGATTTGAGATTTGGTATATCATGGATGGAACTAATTCAACCTGAAATTGCTAATATTTTTGAACATATTCCAATGTTACAAAAAATAGATCAAGGAGTACCGACAAAATTTTCATCTCGTCAAGGGACAATAACATGAAGTCACCCCATCATCATACATAATGACAGAAGCAACATGTTGAACCAAGAATAATTACCAGTTGGATTTATTTTGGAAATGAAAACTAATATCCATAAGCAAGTATACTTCTTACCTTTGCATTCCTTTTTAATATCCCAACATTGCCAAAATGGTTTTAAGTATATCATTGAAGACTTTTTGAAAATATCTTTTGCCAGGCAATTTTCTCAAACCAGTAAGTGTCCAATACTTTTTGTTTTAAAACAATTGCATAATTTTTTAATTCTTTTAGTCAAACAATACCTTATGCCTCAGTTGCACAAACCTACACAATTCCTTAATAGCTTGATTAACACTGAAGTAATTAAATAGCTACATTGGATTTATGATTTCACATAGTATTGGTTGAGCCAAGGTAGCTTAGGTTAAGAGTAGCTTAGTTTTATTTAATTCTACTTTTATTTTCTGAATAAGATGTTGGCTCAATTTTGGTTTCCTGAATAAAAAGTTGTGATTTTTAATTATTTTTACATAGGTTTTTTTTTTTCATTTTTCTTTGTTTTAATCATTCATCTTAGAATTGATTTTAGTTATGTTTTTTTATTTCAAGTTTAGTTTAGTTTTTCTTAATATCAGTTGGTTTTATTTATTTATTTTTATTTTTGTTTGTTGCATGGTTTCAGTTTTGATTTTCATAGTTTTTTTTCATGATTTTTACTTTGCATGTTTTGTTTGTTATTGCATGATTTTCATGTTTGATTTTTGTTTGTTTTTCCATAAATAATTTTTTGGGGATGTTGAGTTTTCAACCTATGGTTTGCAGAACATCACATTTTTGTTCTCTCCTAAAAATCTTATTTGTTTTAAATATCAAAAGTAAAGTAAGTTGACAATGAACATGAGTAGGAGTCCAAAAGTACTTATAGTTTCTTTGATATGTGACTTGGAAAAAATGCAATGCTTTGTCGGTGGTGGTAATGGCTATTATCGAATATGAAAATATCAAAAATGTCATATACTCCAGACATCATGATCTAAATTATGAATGAGAAATCGATGAATGTCTTGTTTCTTTTAGAATGGTAAGATTTAAATCCTAGGAGCCTAATTCATCTTTTCACTAACAAATGTCATCCTCCTAGATGTAGATACGTATCCCACAAGAAATCCTCATCACACACGCAAAAAAGAAAATCCAGTAATTGGTACATATGATTTACATTATAATAATAAAAGAAAGAAGTGATGGGGTAGAAATATAAATCAAAATGGAATCATGATGTCAACAATGGAATGCAAATATATCCGTTGGGGCTATAGACGCTTGTTGGGACCAGAGAAAGGTCTGTGATATCTGGGTGACTCTGTCAGGACTATGAATGCTCGCTGAAAGTGGAGCAACACTCGAAGGGTGATAAGGTTACTTAGAAATTATACAAAATAATACCATAATACTAGAAGTAAGATTTGTTGGATTACTGAGAGCGGGGTGAATCAGTAATAAAGATTTTTAATCCTTTTAACCACAATATGCACGTGTTATTTATATTTATGATCAATATAACATTATCATCAAATAAGTGCATGGTAAAAAAACAATGAAAAAATGAACAATTATACACATACATAGTACACCAATATTTTTACGTGGAAACACAATGCAGGAGAAAACCACATAATGATTTTTCTTATATGTCTTTAAGAATTACATTCATTGGAAATACCAAATTCCTTTGTTCTCTAGATACAACTAGAAGGAGGCTCTGACCCCATATGTTTTTAGGCTACAACTTGAGGGAATCTACAACTCCCCAATTCTCTCGCTACAACCAGAAGGAGGCCACAACCCCCTATGTTTTATGGATACAATCAGAAGGTGGATACAACCACTTATCCTTGCCCCATATTGCTAACTTGAAATATAAGTGTCAAATGAAGAAACCACTGTCACACTGTCACTATAAAATATACCACTATAAACCTATACCAACCTGTACGAATGACCTGTAGCCAACCTGTACCATTTCCCTGTAATCAACATGTACCTGAACTGAGCCTATACTAACCAAAAACAATAGATACACAACCTGTCTGTTCTGAAACACATGTATGTACACACCCTATCTCTACTACAACTCACGTATGTACGTGACCTATATGTTCTGCAACATGCATATGCCTTCTGAAAAATAGGGTTTTCTCTCTTCTGAAAAGTTCTGACCCTCTGCAACCTCTTTCACATCAACCTGCAATCTGTCACTGTGTCCAGAATGTAATTGTGCCCTGTGCATACATCCTCATACATATCCTTTACCTAAAGCATTTATATCTCTCTATTCATGTGCCATACAAGTGTGTGTAATCATGAACACGTATAATAACCCTCACATGAACTAGACATCAAACCCTTTCTAATATTCAACCTCTCAATACATCAACCACTTCACAAATACAAGCTCTCAACCATGTACCACAAAAACCCTTAACCATATATCAAGAAATACAATATGTGCCTCAACTCTAACAAGATGTATCAATGATAAATATTGATTATGCCAACACTATATTCCTATAGATATGACTTATACATAAAGTCCCATGCAACCACTAATATCTCTAGGGAAAATCCTCAAACCCCCATAACCATTTCTCATGTATACAACAAAATCCAACTACTCATAGAAATAAGACATACCTAAAATCCAACTACTTATAGAAATAAGACATACCTTTCGAATTAGTAGATAGATCTGATGCACCTGATCACTATAGACCTTCATGGGATCTTTCTTTAAGACTCTATAGACCTGACTTCTTCATCTTCTCAATTTTTTTAGGGATTTTATTTCATGTACGAGACCTATTATACTTCTAGCCCATGTACATATGCGCCCTGCTCCACTGTAGCTTGCGTACACCTCAAAGACTAGGTTTTTTTTTTTTTTTTTCCAATATTTTTTGTAATTATGAAACTTTCACCATCAACCCTTCGTGCTACCTCAGACTTGCACAAATTCATATATATCAATAAGTACCTACAATAAACCTTACACAATAATAGATATTCAATGTGCTTAATAGGATCTAATTAGAGATCCTTTCTCTCTTATTTATACTTCCATGTAGCTTCCTCAAGGGGTTACCTTCTAACCAAGTTAACCCAATTTCCTTCTTTTAGGGCTAACCCACTTCTAACCACTTGTCCACTTATAACCCACTTTGCTACAAATAGTAAATTTTCCACTTCTAGTCGCAACTAATTTATTTTTAATTATTTTCTTATTGCAACAACTTAATCCATGATTAATTTATAGTTTTACTCACTTGACTAGTCAACTTCTTATAGGATCTTCTAGAATAATTTTTACTTCTTTGACCTTCTAGATAACTTAGGAGGGTTCTCGAGCTTCACAAGGCCATAACTCTCTAACCATTAGGAGTTATGTGACGTTCCACATATCACCGGAAATGGCATGACATGTACTATCCATCTAGAATAATAATACCTACAAATATATTAAATTTCAAACCATTATACATCAATGAAACTAAAGTCCCTTAACCATACTATTGGGGCTACCAGAATTTGCTACTGGACTTGATTCAAGGGTTGAAATCAATGACAACCAACCCAATTAATCAACAATTCCCCCCTTTGGCATTGATGGCAACACTCAGATGCAACACTGAAGTGATATCCCTTATGCTCCCCCTGTGACCAATTCTCCCCTTAGAAGCATGCCTCTTTGCTCTCTCTCTCTCCAAGAATCTAACTCTTTGTCTTGCATATGATGAATCTCTCCCTATTTTACATCAATGGAAAAGGCAACTTCCCATCTGGAGCTGCTCCCCTAACTGAAATGTCCTTGGGGCTTCTCCCCATGAATGAACTCTTCCTGAACCTGCTCCCCCAACCTGAAATTTCTTATGTATGGTGCTTCCTCATGTAAATCTAAGACATATAAGATAAACATTCAAAAAAATTCATTTTGGAGTAGAAATTAATATGAGTCTCTGGCGAAGATACTCAAAGGCTTCCCTTGGAAGCGGTTTTGTGAATATATCTGCAACTTATTCCTTTGTCCCCACATATTCAACTATGATGTTCTTCTATGCAACGTGTTCCTGTAGAAAGTGATATTTGATTGGAATGTGCTTCATCTTGGAGTGCATCATTGGATTCTTTGAGATATTGATAGCTTTTTTATTATCACAATATATAGGAATGGGCTCATCATACTCAACCTATATACCTGTTAAAGTTTTTTTCATCCATAGAACCTGTGTACAACATGTTGCTGTTGCAATATACTCTTCTTTGGCTGTAGACAATGGTGCCGATGTCTGTTTATTTCTTAGCCAAGAGACCAAACACTCACCCAAGTAGAATTCTGCTCCACTGGTGCTTCGTCGGTCATCAATGAAACTTTCCCAATCTGCATCTGTGTAGGAAATAAGTGATAGATCCTTTCCATTTGGATACCATAATCCAAACTCTTCTGTGCCTTTGAGATATATGAAAAAGCCTCTTCATTTATAGAACATGTGATTCCTTTGGTTCTTCCTGAAATTGTTCCACTTTTCCAACTGCCTACACTACATTTGGTCTGGATGCCATCATGTAAATTAAGTTGCCAATCATTGACCTGTACTGCTTCTGATCTATAGATGATGAATCATCATATTTTCTTAACTTGCATTTGGTTTGCATATCGGTGTTAATCGATTTGCAATCTTCCATTTCAAATCTCTTTAGCATTTCTCTGATATACTTAGTTTGAGAAATAAAAATGCCTTGGTTGCTTTGACATATCTAAAGACCTAGAAGGAAGGATAATTATCCAAGTAATGAAATTTCAAATTCATTCTACATATCCTTTGCAAATTTTTGGCTTAACCTGTCATCATCACTTCCAAAAGTAATATCATCAACATAAACTTCAATTAATAAAATACTATCTTGAGTTACCTTGATGTAGATGTTGCTTTCTGTACTTCCTTTTCTGAACCCTGCTTGCTGTAGATATCTATCCAGTCTAAAGTACCATGCTCTGGGAACCTGTTTTAGACCATACACGGCCTTCTTCAACCTGCACACTTAATATTCGTTCTCTGATAGCTGAAATCCTTCCGGTTGTTAAATGTAGACTTCTTCCTCAAGTTCCCCATTCAAAAAGGATGATTTCACATCCATTTGATACACTATAATATTCTTGGAGCATGCATAAACTATGATCAATCAGATTGATTCCATTTTTGAAACTGGGGTAAACATCTCTTCAAAGTCGGTACCTTCAACCTGTGTGTATCCTTTACATACCAATCTCGCTTTGTTCCTAGTAACCTTCCCATATTCATTCAATTTATTTCTGAAGACCCACTTTGTGCCAATCACATTCTTGTACCTTGGTCTTGGAACCAATTTCCAATTGTCATTCTTCTCTATTTGATCAATCTCTTCATTCATGGACTTTTTTCTAGAATTCATCCTTGCTGGATTCTTCAAAATTGTTTGGTTCAATCAAAGATAAGAGTGCTAGGTGCAGTTGTTCTGGTGAACAAACTTTTCTTCTAGTCTCAATTCCTGCATCTTTGTTTCCGATACTCTGATATGAAGGATGATTATTCTGTACTCGTTTGCTAGGTGTCTTTAGAGACACTTGTTGAACTTTCTCTTCTACTTTTGTCTGATCTTCTTCGTCTTCCCCTTCTGTTTCTTCTTTATCATTTTCTTCTTCTTTGTAAACCTGTTCCACTGATTCCTTTTCTTCTTCCTTTAATTTATGTCCACTTGTTTCATCAACTGTTACATTGATGCTTTCCACAACTTTGTTGAGCCTTATATTGTAACACTTGTATGCTTTCCTTGTACTTGAGTAACCGAAAAGTACACCTTTGTCCACACGAGAGTCAAAATTTTCCATTCTGCCATCTTCTCTTTGATGTAGCATTTTCTTTTGAACACTTTGAAGTGATTCACATTTTCTAGTCTTCATTTCCATAGCTCGTAGGGAGTTTTGTTACTATTGTTTCTAAGCATTACTGTGTTTTGAATGTGAACTGTTGTATGCACTGCATGTGTCCAAAAGACATATGTCAATTTAGAATCCATTAACATTGTTCTATCTATTTCCTGTAATATCCCGTTCTTTCTTTTAACAACTCCATTTTGTTGAGGTGTCCTAACAATGAATACTTACCTTTTTATTCCATGCTTGCTGCATAAATCCATAAATTTCTTTGAAGTAAAATCTCCTCCATTATCAGATCTCAAACATTTGATTTTTGAATCCATTTCATTTTTAACCATTTCCTTGTATACCTTGAAGTTTTGAAATGCTTCTGATTTATTCCTAAGAAAACAAACTACAATCATTGTTATATAATTGTCAACCAATAACATAAAGTATTTCTCATTGTTTAAACCCTTTTTTCTAGTTGGTTGTAATTTCCTTGTTTCCCCCAATTTGTAGTTAATCATAAAATAGGATTACCATGCTAAGGCATGTGGACAGTGTAAATGTATTATTGTTTGAGTTTCCAATAACTGACTATGGGGGTGAAGCCTTGAAAGTACTGGCCATGATATCACTAGAGGAAATAATGAGAAAATTATAAGAGAGGGTTCATTATATCAAATAACCCCAAATTTCCCTTGATGGGGATAATAAATCTCCTTTGGATCCCAAGGAGAGAAATCAGTTAATGAAGAAAGGAACAGTGGTTGAATTATCAACCATGAATGGAAGCATGGTCTAGCTACATAATGTCAACCTAAAGTACCATAGATACTTGAGGACCCGAGATTCCTTCTGAAAGAAGGAATGTAATATACATACACATGGATAACGAGAAATGAGAGAGGAGACGAGAGATGAAAATATAGTAAGGGAGATGCGCGGAGCTCTCCAAGGGGGACAATGAACAGAAGGCCGCGAGATTGATGCTGAGTGAGCATATGACAAACCTCGCCAGGGCCATAACAGAAAGAGAAATTTGTGAATGTTCACAAAGAATAGAACCCGAGCAGAAGTTGAAGCAGAGAAATAATCCTTGAGAACCGCGAGAGTTCCTTGGTGATATCATGGCTTGGCACGGGGGTGGCCAGAGTGATAATAATGAATGCCTCTGAGCTTATGGTCAGGTGGAAGGATGAACACCTATAGTCAGTTAGTTGGTTGCCACCTGTAATAGATAAGTAATCACATATCTTGTGTATTTAATTGGTACTGTGAGTTAAAGTTGGATATCCCATGAATGTTTCAGTAATGTGCATGATTTCTTAATGGATAGATTGTATCCCTTCTATTTCTTCTTGATTGTGTATTTAGGCAAGTAAGAAATTATATGGTTCGAACATGACTTGTACTCATAAATGCTTGCGTCCTGTGGTGGCGTAAGCTAGAGCCACAAACTGTGAGTTTGTCGACCCTAGGTATAGTTTCATGTACGGATGTCTACCCTCCTAGTTGTTTTGAGTCCCTTGGAGGAAGAAGCTTGTTAATATCAGGAGAGGTAGTGCATATATGCATAGGCTCTCTGCGAGGCAAATAGATACCGAGAACTACTTAAGTTACAGTGATGAGAAATGAACGTAAGGGGTGCGCGGAAGAATTATTCCAAGCGTTACGTTCAAGAGAAAGAGCACAAATCAATTAAGAATTTCAGAGCCAACCAAGCTCAGGAAGAATAGCGAGATTCAAGTATCGAAAGAGAATATCTTTTCATTTGGATGGTGAATGAACGAGACCCGTTCGAGAGAATCCAAGGTCTATCGCGACCGTTAGATTTGAAGAAGGGGTGCATGCATTAGTGCCTCGACTCTCTCAGTCTTTGCAAGTTCGACGAATGTTGGTAATAATCATGAAGGGGATGGATCCTCTGAAACCCGAAGTAGTGATGTGACTTGGACCGTAGATCCAAGGATCTATTAGGACTCTCCTTGATTGTCTGATTGGCGAGATCAGAGTTCACACATCGGGAGAATTGCACGTTGGCGTGACTAAACTTTCGAAACCAGAAGTTGCGATGTGATGTGGACCATTGGATCGAGGAAGGTCATGGACCATCGATCCAATGCCAACAGATTAATGCAAGGAGTATGTGGGAATTCAAAAATCCCTAAGGACCAAGCTCAGAAGAGACAAGTGCTTTTTATAAGCATAGATGAGGTCCAAGAGTCGAACTTGTTTCAAGTTTGTAAGCTCAGGATGAAAAGCGGAAGTTGAGACCATACATAAGGGCTTGCAGGAAGTAAAGTGAATGTTGATACCTTCGAAACATCTAAAATATTCCAAGTCAGGGAAGAAAGAGAAATCTCAGGAGGAGGAGCAACAATGATCGTTGGATCGAGCGTTGTGAAAGATATGGACCGTTGGAACTTATTGATGGGTGAAAATAACCATCTGTCAATTGAAAGAACGAGTCCATTCCAGTGTTGTCTAAATAACCCAAGCCATTTGGTGTAACTCATTCTAATGGGTTTAATGGCTCCGTTATCCAATCTAAGAGTCCTAAAGAGACAAATAAAAGAAATGAAATAAATAACTAGTTACTAATTACTATATATATATATGTACATACGTACGACGTAACTATTGTAGGTATATTTAAATAGAAAATATACTTATCCTTTTTATGTACATGATACACACACTGCAAGTTTTAATCTAAACTTACAAAACTCAATGTGAAAAATGACTTCTTTGAAGAAGCCTATAAAGAAAGCAAAAAATATTTTTGTACAAATCTTAAACTAATAAAAAGAAAATACTATGAAACATAAATGTGTGGATAGTCGAAAGCCAAACCACACATTTGAATTTCAGTGATGAACAAATAACAAAAAAATGTAAATGAGCTAACCTGTTAGTAAATTAGTGATGTGTATCCAAGAATCTTCATGATTTGAGAACATCCAAGTACCATGTCCAAGAGGGAAACCTGCAAAGAACCTTAAGGTTGTTCTAAATAAATTCAGAACAATGTGTTGGTAGTTTGGGTGTTAATGACTGAAGCGGAGACACTAACATAAATCTGTAATTTCATGATTATACATAATTACTATAAGATAAATCTGAAAGTAATCCGTACATTTCGTTTTTCAATCAAAATTAAAAGATAAACCCTATCGTTTTAACTGAAAACAAAATCATAACATTTATATTTTGAGAAACAAATTGCATATGGTATTTATAATATAATATCTTTCACACCACAAATCATTTAATCTAAAGATATCAGATCTATACATGTATCAGGACATAACAAAACATAAATAATAACATTATAAACAAAAGGCTAAAGCCAAAATGTGTAAAATGCTATTTCATTAAGTTCTGAAGTCATCCATCCATCTCTTGCTCCCAACAAAGATGTCTTCATTACAAAAATCTGAAGTATTTAAAGAATTCAAGCAAACTAAGCATCCTATCTTCTAAGATAGAATCAAATCCCAGGATAATTTACTAATTACAAAAATAGAGGGCAATAAAACCACTCAATATCAAACTGTATCTCTTAAGATTGTAAAAGGTTTGTTTCTGTTTACAAAATGAGCCAAAGAAATGGCTAATAACCCCATAAATGATCCATCTCATTAGATCACCACAAGATGCATGATACCCTGAAAGAAAAAATGAAATAAAGAAATTTAGATATTAATTTAACCAATATTTTCCAAAATTTCGAATGAGAACAGACTGACTATAGAATCTGTTGATTCTGTAGCTAGTCTTATTTTAAACAACATAAAACTGATTCAATCTATATTAATAAAAACACACAAATCTTTACCTTTCAACTAAATTCTAAATTTGGCTCATAAAACCTCATAATTAATCACTGCTTTGACACACTCATCATTTTTTATTATGACATTTCCAGTACTCTTCAAGCGTTTTCCTTGCCTTTGTGCACTGATCTTGATTCTGTGGTTTTCATTTGTTAACGAGTTGATCTGAGCTGTGAGAGTCTTGATATTTTCTTGTAGTAAGGGGACCTTTGTGTAATACTTTTCTATCCAAAGAAAACACACCTCACACCGTGGATCTCGAACAATTGGTTAAGGAAACATATGACTGTGCGTCAAAACGCTTCCACTGTCTACTGTGGGTTTTTGATTGTGTTTGATCCCTGAGAAATTTTCATTATGTTTTAGGCATGGTGGAAAATTATCTACAAAATCATAGGTCTGATTGGGAATCGATTTATGGTAAGTTGGATCTTACTCCTCCAAGAACTTTTTGATCTCAGAAACGGAGCTCTCATGGACCTCGATAGATTTGATCGAGCTCACATGAGCTTTCGTTTTATTCCTCAAACTCATTGAGATCAATCTTCCAGCTCTTTTGTTATTAAAACCCAAGTCTGGATTCTTACTTGATAGTCTGCGTGAGAATTTATTGGCGTCCTTTGCCACGTTATTAGGGAAAACATCCTTCTCATGCTCAGGAGATTCAAAGATCATAGGGTCAACATCCTGTTTCTCTAACATAGGCTCATCGAGCGTGGCCCTATCATAGGGTTCTTTGGATAAGAAAACTGGTCTATCAACGGAAGAGATAGGGGTTTTTTCTAACATGGGCCTTTCAACCATAAGAACCTCTGTGGGGTTGGATGTAACAAATCCATTTCAAGATAGGAAAATATCCCAATCATCGCCCTACAATTTTAAATGATGGACTAACAAAATCCTAATCAACCCATGATGGAATAAACTGGAATTCAAACACTGCCTTTTATACCTCTTGGCCATTTTATATAAACTTCTCAATAAATAGAATGGCATGTTCAACTGGAAACTGATGAAATTCATTAAAAAATCTTATGTGGTAAAGAAAAACAAGGTCGAAGTGACCTTCATATGTAACGAAATGCCTTAAAACTGTCAATAAACTGTGCCACCTAGTCTTTAACAGAGATATAGGCATACCTTTATCACATCACTGGATTTTTTGAGAGGTAAAGAACAAACTCCACGACACCTCCTCTAACATGGAATCCTTAAACCATTTTTTCCTGCTAAGGGGAAGACCTATTGCCTGGCTAAAAAATTCCTTGGTGATTTCAATTTGAACATCACCCACTTTGGCTTGGCATCCATTGAAAGAGAGGGTGAACTCCTGGGCCGCTTGCAAGTTGTAACCTTGGAATTTTTTGAGAAACTCAAGCCAGCCCTGACTCCTAAGGTATTCGCTCACATCGCCATACAAAAGAAAGGTTTGGGGGCCATCTGGTTTGACACAGATGACAGGGGCCATATGGATTCAAACAAGCAGTCATGAAGGCAGACATAAATCACTGTATGCATGAAGGGTTTCATAAAATAGAAGGAACCAGGGAAAAAACCAAGGAAATAAAACCCACTATTACCCTCGCACGATTAAATGAATGAATGCGGGGTTTCATACGAAAATCAGGTGTTTTGTGTAATGAATTGCCAAGAGTACAAAACGAAGCCCAAGACTTAACTTGAAATGATGGACCTGTTAATTTTAGACTGCCACCTCCAACAGAGTATAGGGTACGACTGTGTGCATTCAAATTTCATCATTGTGCAAAGGGTGGAGTTGATTCTCTAAGGTCAGGAGAAAAGATGTTTTGCAAACCAAAGCATAATGACAAGAAAAGGTCTACCAAGAATCATAAAGAAATGTAAACATAGTCTAGTTGCAATCAATTCTTTGTGTATTAACAAAAACTCAAGGTATATCTCATAATCGAATGAGCAACACAAGTTTTATTGATATATGGTAGACTTCAAAGCAATCAATACTCATCAAAATACTTGTAATAATATCAACCCTTCTTGAGACATAAGCCTTAGATACATTTCACATCATGATCATAATGCTTCATTCATACTTTCAGTCATGAATGAAGCATGAAAACGAAAAGAAAAAGAACAATCGACACAATCCTCTTATATTCAACAATTCACCTTCAAACATCAATACTTGCGACAAAGCGTAGGTAGCTACAAGGATTTTTCTTTGTTGATTTTAAAAGGTAAAAAAAATGTGGAGCTGCCAACAATGGCGACTTACTGGGAGAAGCAATTATCTCTGCACCACTGATGAGTTCATGTTAGGAACATTTAGAAAGATTATAGATCAAAGACAGTTGAAGGACGTCAGACATTCCAAGGATCCTTACACATTCCAACCTCAGATATCTTCCCGTTAAAAATGAAATCTGGTGACAAAATTAAAAATAATGAGAGCAACAATGTTCAAGTCAATGGCTTCAATACTGTTGCCAGGGCCACTGTTGCCAGCAAGCCACTGCTGCCAGGGCCACTGTTGCCAGCAAGCCACTGCTGCCAGCAAGCATCCATAGCCTTGGAAGGGGTGTCAATTAAACTACTCTGACGCCTCTACCCTGTCCAAGAATTTCAGTTCAGAACGAGAGGAAAATATCGAAATTTTATACTTGATAATTTTCTCAAACCTGACATTGCTTTGTTGCTAGCAGGCCTGTTCAACACCCTGACAAAGTTGTCTTGGCACCATGCATGCATTTACCCTCTTCCAACAGACCTATTCAGTATCTCGACGGGTTTACAAACACTTCCCACAACTCCGAGGAAAATTATTCACAATCTGATATAATTTATAGATGTTTAGAAGAGTGGGGTGATGCTGAAAATTTCAGTCTTTGGGACATTTGTTATTTTTCATCCTTTAAATTTTTCTTAGTCACCTTCATTATGATCTGAAATTAGTTTTTTTTTGAAACTAATCATTCAAGGACAAGAATTCATACTTGAGTTTCTTTCTTTAAAAGCAGGGACAACGTAAAAATCTTTTAACGATGGTCGTGTCTGCTCATAATTATACAGTGAAACCATGAAACCAATTGTGAACAGAAAGACTTCTTTAGCTAGTCTTCGTTTAAGGAAATTTCAACAATTAATGCTCTGACAGTCCTCGACTGTTGTTTAAGATGAGACATTCTGGTTTCCCTCCTTGAACCAAACTGTGGTACAAGCATTTTTTAACCGAAAAGCAATGAAAACAAATAAAATGAAGTAGAAACAAAAACCAGAAAACAAAACAAAATCAAAACAAAAAACAAAAAATGTACAAAATATGCATCTAGGACTTGTCATGAAAAATACCTTTTGAGAGCTTGCCCATTCACCGAGAAGGTGTCTGGCTATCCCTCTAAATTCTGCAGGCAGAAAGAGCTGGGACCTAGTTTTTCAACAATTAAGAAGGGTCCTAATCGCAGATTCTGGAACTTGGAATGTTCCCCTTTTCCTTCATGAGGTTTATCCCATTTGAGAACCAAATCTCCCAGCTCGAAATTCCTATCCTAGGCTGAACTTGAATCGAACTAGCTTTTAACAATACATTGATGCTGATCTAGTCTTTCTTTTGCTCGTGTTCTCACTTCCTCTAGTTTCAACAAAGTGTTAATGTGACTTTCAAGAGGATGACACTCCTGTTCCTGAACTTTCTGTGATAATTGCAGCGGGGGAAGAAGGACATGAGGAGGGATAATTGCTTCTCTTCCGTAGATGAAAAAGAAGGGGGAATTACCAAAAACAGTTTTTAGAGTCACCCTATCAGCCCAGATTGCATTAAAAAGCGCGTTGTTCCAGTTTTTGTGGTTTTCGGAAACTGTCCTTTTGATGATTTTGATCAGGTTTTTGTTTGTTGATTCTGCTAAGCCGTTTCCTTGGGGGTAATAGCTGGCATAATATTTCAGTTTTATCCCTTTTTCTAAAGAAAAAGCACTCATATCAAGGGATGAAAAATAGGAAGCATTATCAAAGACCAAACATTCAGGAATACCAAATCGAGTAATGATGTCCGAATTAAGGAAATATATTACCTGACTGGTGTTTACCACTTTTAATGGTGCAACCTCAGACCATCTGGTAAAATAATCCATCGCTGTAATGATGTATTTATGCTACTGTGAGGAAGTGGGGTTAATAGGTCCTATGATGTCAAGACTCCACTTCTGAAAAGGAAAATCTACCGAAACATGTTGCAGAGAAAATGCTGCCTTCTGTACTCGTCCATAAGCCTTTTGGCATATTATGCATTTACAACATAATGTATGGGAATCTTTGAATAACCTGGGCCAATAGTACCCATCTCTTAATAATTTGTGAGCAGTAGTGTCTCCACTGAAGTGCCCACCAACGTCTCTTGTATGCAGTTCATATAACACTTTATCTGCTTCATCTCTTTCCAAACAACGCATAAGGACGCCATCAAAATTTTTACTAAATAATACGCCGTTTACCAGCTGGAAAGGTGTAGATTTTAGTCTTAATGCTCTTCTCTTTTTTGGATCGAGATGACGAGGAGCAGAAATGTGTTTTAGATAAAACTTAATGTCACCAAACCAAGAATTAGCAACGTTTTGTGCATAACATATTTGATTTTAACTATGCTGATTTTCAGTTAAAACATTAATTTAACTCTGCTTCTCTTCAACTGAATTAGCCACTAGTTTACACAGACCTTGGCCTCTGAAAATTTGTGCAGGGGTAATTTCAAGGTCATACTCTTGTAACAATGTCATCCAGTTTGCCCATTTTTCACCCAGTTTCTTTTGTACTAACAAGTTTTTGGCAGCAGGGTAAGACACAATGACTTTGGTTTTGGATTTTAGTAGATATGATAAAAAATGTTTTACTGCTTTAAAAATAGTATAATCTTGTTGATCTATAGCCGGGTAATTAAGATTTTCTCCCTTGAATGCTGAGCTCATAAAGGCAATGGGGATTTCATTGCTATCATTGTTCTTTTGGGTCAACATAGAGGCATAAGATCGATCAGAGGCGAACGTATAAAGAGTGAAATCTTGTGAAAAATTAGAGCTCATTAGGGAGGGAGCCTCCACTATGGATTTTTTGATGGAGTCAAAAACTTGATTTTCCTGCGGTCCCCAATGATTTGGAACATACTTTTTAATTAAGTTTTGCAATGGAATTACCATTTTTGAAAAACTTGGGACAAACCTTCTGACAAAATTGATCTGGCCTAAAAATGATTGCATAGATTTTTTGGAGGAGGGGGGAGGAAGTTTAGCAATGGCTTGAGTTCTTTTGGGATCGATGATCATCCCATTTCTGCATACGATGAATCTGAGAAGTTTTCCTTGTTCCACTGCAAAGATAGACTTCTTAGGGTTTAGAGATATGCCGTACTTACGACATCGTTGTAGGACAGACCTAATATGGGATAAGTGATCTTTCTTACTTTTGGAGAAAACAATAACACCATCAAGATAGATCTCTATGGATTGATTGATGAGACCACTAAAAGCAATATCCATTTCTCTCTGGAAAGTGGCCCCGACATTTATTAGCCCAAAAGGCATTTTCTTGTAGGCGTAAGCACCCCACGGGGTACGAAAAGTGTTTTTTAACTAGTCTGGGGAGACATGAGGATCTGGTTGTATCTTGAAAAACCATCTAGCAATGACAGTCTTTCAGAACCGGATACCTGCTGGAGAATTTGTTCCATTGGAGGAACAAGATAATTGTCTTTGTCAGACGCTCAATTTAAATTCCGAAAATCGGCACAGAGTCAAATTTCACCACTTTTCTTCCGTATAGGGAAACGATTAGATACCCATTGTGTGTGTCTTACTGGGAAGATTATATTTTCATTCAATAGTTTGTTTAGTTCTTTCTTGACCGTCGGTTCAAGCTTAGGGTGCATCTTTCTCAACTTCTTTTGAAAATGTTGAGTCTGGGGTTTCATGGGGATGATGTGTTGTATAATGTTAGGGTCAAAAGTTGTTAAATCATTGCATGTCCAAGAAAACACATCCTTGAATTCTTTAAATAGTTTTATAAAGGCTGACCTCTCTTGCTCGAAACATCTCGTTCCCAGATTAATACATTGTGGATTATCTTTAGTCCCTAGATTTACTTTTTCATGGGTCAAGGAAGAACTGTTTGTTTTACAATTTATTGATTTTCTGAATTTGTCTTGAAAATCATAAAAATTTTCTAATCTTACCATGGATTTAGGGATATAATTTACCAAATATGATGTTGATTCGGGATACCTCGAGTCTGATATTACCGTAAAATTGTGGAGATCTTCATCGTGGGTGCCTTCATCAATAACCACACCTCGAAAAGTATCCTCCATGTGCAAAAAACTAATGATCTACTGATCATCATCAAACACTCTCTAGTTAGTGACATTGTCTGGGACTGATGGTCTGAACAATAACTCAATTGAAAATGCATTTGGAGAAAGAACTTCTATGGGAAAGAGTCTGGAAGCGACGTTAGCTAATAAATCAACCTCGGAATTGTTTAATCTCGAGATGGAATTGATATTAAATGTGAGAAAATTGTGCTTTAGATTCCATACCTCAGCTTGATAACTTTTCAGGGGTGGTGATAGGCAATGTATGAATTTTTTTACCTGTCTGACCACAATTTCTAAATCACCAAATACCATTAAGTTCTGTACATTCATATCTACCTCTTTCTTGAGTCGTTGCAAAATTTCCTCGTATTCGACGATGTTGTTTGTACATTCGAACTCTAATCGACAGGCGATCAAAGTTTTATTACCTGTCGGGTCTATGAGTACACATCATGCACCAACTCCTTTAGATTTGAATCCATCGAAGTAGAGAGACCACATGTGAGCTTCATCGGCCATGTTTGGCACATTTGGTAAAGCTGCTGACTGTGTGCATGTCATGAGTTCGACTGTTGTTCCGGATCAGTGATGATGGAAGTTTCTGCCATGAAGCTACAGAAAAAGGTGTTCATTCCCTGCATCTCAAGTGAATTAGTGGAAGTAGTAAATGGTTCATTAGCATCATTCAAATCCTTCACGGTGTGCTTGAGGTAATGCTCACGATTAATCCTAATTCTATTTGACTTTCCATTCTTTGTAGCCACAAATGAGACCAGTTTGTGGCAAAGTATCCATGCAACTGTTCGGACCAATCCTTGCTTAAAAATAAATCGTACACTTCATGGATTTCAACAACAATGATATCAATAATCTGGTGAACCTTAGGATTATAGGATATCCTAACAAGTACATTTTTTAATTCATCAATTACCTTAACATTCGTCCGATCGAGCTGAATGATTTTAAGACTAGAAGGTTGAACTTTAGCATTGATTTTTTGGCAGACAGACAAAGGCATCACATTTGATGATGCACCAGAATCTACCATGCAGTTATGTACATTTCTATTGAAAATTTCAAAAGTTAATAAAAAAAGGTGGGACATTTTTGCGAGTATTAACAACATAACTTTGCTGATTTTTAGTCGATGTTCCTGAAATTACTTTATCTACATTTGATACAGTTTTTTCAATGAGGTCTCTTTTATCTGAGGGTTCAAGTGTTGTTTTAGTAGGTACCTTTTGATCTATTTTAAGACTGATTTCTGCAATTTTCTTGCTATTCAAATTGTTGTTTTTACTGTTTTCTGCAATGTTCTGAAGCATTTTTTGCAGCAGCAAGGGAAACTTCAAAAGTTCGTAAACATAAATATTAGCTCTAAGTTTCTTTAGGTCTTCAATCAAATCATATTCTAAACTTGGGGCTTTTAAATTCTATTTTGTTTCAGTTTGTTTAAATTGTTTCTGAGACACATTAGTACCTATTTCGGAAGAGGGTTTACTCTGAGTTTTGCTTCTAGTACTATAAGGATGGACAGTTTCAAAATTGGCTTGAAAAATACTGTCTGAAAAATGTCTGAAGAGATTGGGAGATGATTCTTCTTCTTCGACTGTTTCCTCTTCAACCACATCTTCAGAATTCTCAGGGGGGACTAAGTTATCATGTGCTTTAAGGATAGTCTGTATAGCGTATTGTAAGCTTTCAAAATTCAGACCTTCAAGGGTTGGGTTTGGTCGGTTTGAGGGAAAAGGTTTTCTAAAAGGAGGTTTGTAAGTTCCTTTGCTTGACGATGATTCTTCAGTCGATCTCTTCAATTCTATGACTTGATTTGATAATTTCTGGATGACCTTTTGTAAAATTTCCAAATCTGAGGTCTTTGATTGAGTTTTGGTTTGGGGAGGTCTAGGAAGAATTTCTATTTTCTTCTTAGAAGACAGGGTTATCTCTGCCTCATTACTAAGATTATCTTTTAGGCTCAAAACATCTTTTTCGATTTGGCTTGCCTCCTCGAAGGCTTCCAGTAACGTTGCCTTCTTAGAAATTTTAACCCAAATTGCTACATTCGGGTGTAGAGCTTTGGTGTAATATGCCACAATGAGATTTTCCATGGGAATTGAATCAACGGGGATTCGATTTTTTAATGTGAGGAATCTTTGGTTAAAATCTTTTACTTTCTCCTTAGGATTCATCTTTAAGCTGGAGAGTTCCATGACTAAGAATTCAGGAGATTTATCATTTCCGAACTTCTCTAGGAAACAAGACTCAAATTTGTCCCACAATATAATGGTGTGAGGTTGTTGGGCGAAATACCATGTAGAGGCATTGCCCTCAAACGTGTAAGGAAAAAGTATACATACTACATCTTCATGTTCTACATTTAGGAGTCTAATGGCTAACATGAATTTTTTTATGTGATCTTCGACGATTTGTTTAGAATCAGGATCGAGCTTAGGTAACTATTTCTCTGGGTGTTTTGGTAAAGGGTGTTGGGGTCCAAGTATGGCCACAACGTCTTGGTCGAGCCAAGGTCTAGCGGTATTGTTTTGATTTTCCATGGGTGTAGGTGGTGTCGAAGGTTGAGATGGTTCAAATGATTCACTGCCTTCGTCAGAGGATTCTCCTTCTGAAGAGGAAGGAGATGAATGAGGTGGCGAAGGTGGAATATCAGATCCTCCGTCTCCAAGAGTAGGGGTATGATCGAAATCTGTGGGATTTAAAGGTAGACCAGTGCCTTCAAGTTGCTCTCCAATATCAGATAAATATAGAGGTTGATTTAGTGGCCGACTAGGTTGTCTAATACGGGCCAAAGCACTATGTGTCCTTAAAAGTGATTGACGAACAATTTCTTGTATGTCATACCCTTGAGGGTTTGGTGTTGCTGGTTCAACGATAATTATGAGATTTTCGTTTGAGGTAGTTGATTTTTGAGAGGTAAAGTTGTTGTCAGAATGACTCCTTATTACTATAGGGGAGCGAGTGTGTGGGGGAGGATTCTTGTGACTTCCACGTGCCATCAATTGTATTCAGGCCCTCCTTCTAGCACCATTTGTTGACGGGTGAAAATGACCATCCGTCAATTGGAAGAACGAGTCTGGTACGGGGTTGTCTAAATAACCCAAGACGTTTGGTGTAACTCATTTTGACAGTTTTAATGGCTCCGTTATCCAATCTAAGAGTCCTAAAGAGACAAATAAAAGAAATGAAATAAATAACTAATTACTAATTACTATATATATATGTACATACATACGCCGTAACTATTGTAGGTATATTTAAATAACATATATACTTATCCTTTTTTTGTACATGATACACACACTACAAGTTTTAATCTAAACTTACAAAACTCAATGTGAAAAATGACTTCTTTGAAGAAGTAGATAAAGAAAGCAATATATATATATATATATATATATATATATATATATATATATATATATATATATTTATAAATCTTAAACTAATAAAAATAAAATACTATGAAACAGAAACGTGTGGATAGTCAAAATCCAAACCACACATTCAAATTTCAGTGATGAACAAATAACATAAAAATGTAAATGAGTTAACCTGTTAGTGAATTAGTGATGTGTATCCAAGCATCTTCATGATTTGAGAACATCCAAGTACCATGTCCAAGAGGGAAACCTGCAAAGAACCGTAAGGCTGTTCTAAATAAATTCAGAACAATGTGTTGGCAGTTTCGGTGTTAATGACTGAAGCAGAGACACCAACATTAATCTGTAATTTCACGATTATACATAATTATTGTAAGATAAATCTGAAAGTAATCTGTACATTTCGTTTTTCAATCAAAATTGAAATATAAACCCTGTCGTTTTAACTGAAAACATAATCACAACATTTATATTTTGAGGAACAACTTGCAGATGGTATTTATAATATAATATCTTGCACATCACAGATCATTTAATCTAAATATATCAGATCTATACATGTATCGGGACATAACAAAACATAAATAATAAGATTATAAAAAAAAGGTTAAAGCCAAAATGTGTAAAATGCTATTTCATTAAGTTCTGAAGTCATTCATCCATCTCTTGCTCCCAACAAAGATGTCTTCATTACAAAAATATGAAGTATTTAAATAATTCAAGAAAACTAAGCATCCTATCTTCTAAGATAGAATCAAATCCCAGGATGATTTACTAATTACAAAAATAGAGGGTAATAAAACCACTCAATATCAAACTGTATCTCTTAATATTATAAAATGTTTGTTTCTGTTTACAAAATGAGACAAAGAAATGGCTAATAACCCCAACAATGACCCATCTCATTATATCACCACAAGATGTATGATATCCTGAAAGAAAAAATGAAATAAAGAAATTTAGATATTAAATAACCAATATTTTCCAAAATTTCGAATGAGAACAGACTGGCGATAGAATTTGCTGATTATGTAGGTAGTCTTATTTTAAACAGAAGAAAACTGATTCAATCTATATTAATAATTTTTTTTTAATAAAAGCACACAAATCTTTACCTTTCAACTAAATGCTAAATTCGGCTCATAAAACCTCAGAATTAATCACTGCTTTGACACACTCAACATTTTTTATTATGACATTTCCAGTTCTCTTCAAGCATTTTCCTTGCCTTTGTGCATTGATCTTGATTCCGTGGTTTTCATTTGTTAACGAGTCGATATGAGCTATGAGAGTCTTGATCTTTGCTTGCAGGAAGGGGACCTCTATGTAATACTTTTCTATCCAAAGAAAACACACCTCACACTGTGGATCTTGAATAGTTGGTTGAGGAAACATATGACTGTGTGTCAAAACGCTTCCACTATCTACCATGGGTTTTTGATTGAGTTTGATCCCTAGGGAATTTTTGTTATGTTTCAGGCATGGTGGCATATCATCTGCAAAATCGTTGGTTTGATTGGGAATCGATTTATGGTAAGTTGGATCTTCCTCCTCCAAGAACTTTTCGATCTCATAATAAAATCTCTCATGGACCTTGATCACTTTGATTGAGCTCACAAGAGCTTTCATTTTATTCCTCAAACTCCTTTAGATCAATCTCCCAGCTCTTTTGTTATTAAAACCCAAGTCTAGATTCTTACTTGACAGTCTGTGTGTGCATTTATTTGCGTCCTTCGACACGTTATTAGGGCAAACATTCTTCTCATGCTTAGGAGATTCAAAATCCTGTTTCTCTAACATAGTCTCATTGAGCGTGGCCTTATCACAGGGTTCTTTGGATAAGAAAACTGGTTTGTCAATGGAAGAAAAAGGGGTTTTTTCTAACACGGGCCTATCAACCACAGGAACCTTTGTGGGGTTGGATGTAACAATGTCGTTTCAAGATAGGAAAATATCCCAATCGTCGCCCTGCAATTTTAAATGATGGACTAACAACATTCTAATCAACCCATGATGGAATAAATTGGAATTAAAACACTGCCTTTTATACCTCTTGGCCATTTTATATAAAATTCTCAATAAATGTAATGGCATGTTCAACTGGAAACCGATGAAATTCATTAACAGTCTTATGTGGTAAAGAAAAACGAGGCTGAAGCGACCTTCACATGTAACGAACTACCTTAAAACTACCAATAGGCCATGCCACCTATTCTTTAACAACGATATAGGCATACCTTTATCACAACATTGGATTTTCTGAGAGGTAAAGAACACACTCCATGACACCTCCTCTAACTTGGAATTCTTAAACCATTTTTTCCTGCTAAGGGGATGACTTGTTGCCTGGCTCAAAAATTACTTGGTGATTTTGATTTGAACATCACCCACTTTGGCTCGGCATCCATCGAAAGAGAGGGCGAACTCTTGGGCCGCTTGCAAGTTGTAACCTTGGAATTTTTTGAGAAAATCAAGCCAACCTTGACTCCTAAGGTATTCGATCACATCGTCATACAAAAGAAAGGTTTGGGGGCCATTTGGTTCTACACGGACGATAGGGGACATATGGATTCAGACAAGTAGTCACGAAGGTAGACACAAATCACTATAAGCATGAAGGGTTTCATAAAACAGAAGGAACCAGGGCAAAAACCAAGTAAATAAAATACATTATTACCCTCGTGCGATTAAATGAAGGAATGAGGGGTTTCATACGAAAATTGGGCATTTTGTGTAATGAATTGCCAAGAGTACAGAACGAAGCCCAAGACTTAACTTGAAATGATGGACTTGTTGATTTCAGACTGCCACCTCCAACATAGTATAGGGTACGACCGGGTGCATTCAAATTTCATCATTGTGCAAAGGGTGGAGTTGATTCTCTAAGGTTAGGAGAAGAGATGTTTTGAAAACCAAAGCATAATGACAAGAAAAGGTCTACCAAGAATCATAAAGAAATGTAAACATAGTCTAGTTGTAATCAATTCTTGGTGTATTAAGAAAAACTCAAGGTATATCTCATAATCGAATGAACAACAAAAGTTTTATTGATATATGGTAGACTTCAAAGCAATCAATACTCATCAAAATAATTGTAAGAATATCAACCCTTCTTGAGACATAAACCGTAAATACATTTCGCATCACAATCGTAATGCTTCATTCATGCTTTCAGTCATGAATGAATTATGAAAATGAAAAGAAAAATAACAATCAACACAATCCTCTTATAACCGACAATTCACCTTCAAACATCAATACTTGCGACAAAGCGTAGGTAGCTACAAGGATTTTTCTTTGTTGATTTTAAAAGGTAAAAAAAATGTGGAGTTGCCAACAGAACCATGTCTAGACAATTAGAAGAACCTGCAGGGAGGAGATCAGATCTTAGTGGTTAGATCTGAGTGCGTGGACCAACATCCGTTGGATCTAGAGGAAAGTGCATGCGATTTAACCTTTTGTAGTTGCACAGGAGAGTGGACTTTGTGAAGTCCCAAAGTTCCGAAAGGATCCTAGCTGTCCATCGAGAAGGGATGCGTGGCGAGAGATCAACATTTTGTTGACTCGCAACTCGGGAAGTTAGAGATATAAGTCTTAAGAACTCGTGAAGTCTGAGTTCGCAAAAGGATCCTAGCCATCCATCGAGAAGGGATGCATGGCGAGAGATCAACGTTTTGCTGACTCGTAACTCGGGAAGTCAGAGATAGGAGTCATGAGAAATCGCGAAGTTCGAGTTCGCGAAAGGATCCTAGCCATCCATCGAGAAGGGACACATGGAAAGAGATCAAAATTTCATTGACTCACAACTCGGGAAGTCAAAGATAGGAGTCGTGAGAACTCGCGAAGTCCAAGTTCGCGAAAGGATCACAACCATTGATCGAAGGAGGGATTCAAACCGTTCATCTGGAAAGAAGATATCAAAAAATTGGGAATCGGGGAAACAGAGGTAAGCCAACCTCCAAAGTTGTGAAATGGGAAATCCTAATTTGTGAGAGAGAATATCAAAACCGTTGGATCACGAGAGAGTGTGGACCATTGATCTGGCGAGCATAACTCGCTAGTTCGGGTTTCAGAAGAAGGGAGACGAGCAATATTATGACAACACAAAGCACTTTGAAGATTGGCCACAAGTCATAGTGAGGGGTCACATTAACAAATATTAAGGGAGGATATAGTACGTGCTAGGCTCTAGTTTGAAATTTTGAGAGTCAGAAGAGTCAGGGTTGGCTCACATGAAAATACCTGACATGCGAAGTCATGAAGCACCTTTTTATAGGCGTGTGGTCACAACTTGAGGTCATATGAAAGAAGGGGATCCCATGGAGAGCTATCACCTATTGCTCAAACCCTTCAAAGGGGTGAGGAAAGAGCCCATGGCTTGGAAGAACCTACAATTGAAGAAAGGGGAATCTAAAGAGAGTTAAGAAAAAGTGAATTTTTTTTATGCCCCATCGTGGGTGTGTTACAAATTGGTATCAAAACATGGTTACAACACTTGGCCTACTTGGAATCATGTACGAGTCACAGAAGGAGATATTGTTATATGCATTTACTCCTTGAGGAGAAGGACTGCAGATTGAACCTGTGATTTTGGGAATTCTTATTGAATTTCATCAGAAGAATTTCTTTATCCCTTGTCAAAGTGATAACTACTCTTACCAGAGTAGGGATATGCTAATTAACATTTATAATAAGAATTGAATCTAGATAGATGAAGGTGGCATGGTTCTGTCAAGGGAAGCTGAAGCCCAAAGGATGGATGAACTGGTGTTTGTAACACTACTTCTAAGCATGGGAAGTTTTAACTTCAGTCACTGATGACGGTGGATTGTATAACGGTTAATACCTTTGTGGGATTAAAGGAATCTAATAGTATCGGGTAGGATCCTTGGCAGTTATAGTTATAGCTTTGTATTAAAATTAGAGTATATAACTCCTCATGACCAGATAAAAGTGAGATGGGTAAGACCCTATGGACGCTGAGACAATGAGGTTTTCTTGCTAAGACGTTGTCACATAAAGAGGAAAGTGACCCTAGTTGGTTAAAAGCATGAGAGAAGGAAACCTCAACATGAGGTATGACTGTGAGATTAGTCCTGTAAGTGACTAAAATCTCAAACTAAAGGACACTAATGATGAAATTAAACTATCAAGTGAATGATTTAGGTAAAAAGGTACAATAGATGCACCTACATATACACAAATGTGTATACATGATCATAAGGATGCTTGGAACATCCTTGGAAAAATGATATAGAAGCCTGATATGTCCATGTGTGTGAATGACATGGAAAAGGTGTAAGTAATAAGCTAACATGATGAATACTTAGCTTTGTTTAATTATGCTTGAGTGAATGGGTTTAATGCATTGTGAAGCTTCTTAATATGAAGCCTGATATCGATACCAGTTAGGTATGAATGATATTAAATGTGCAAGTGATGCACATGTATGATGAAAGAGTATAGTTCTAGGCAGTGGCACCACATGGTTTCCTTGATGAGGGAAATATAAAGCAAGAATTGCTCTTGTCCAGATTAAACAAATACTATGGATGCATGGATGACTCCATTATGAAGGGTCATGAAAGTTATGTTCCAAGTAATAGCTTGAGGGGAATGTATTCCCTTTCCTCATGGAATACTAATATGATTATATAGAAGGGTAAATGAACAAAGATGCTATGTTGTCATAATAAGAGGAAAATGATTATGCCTTTAGGAATCACATGAGAAGGATTGTGAACAATCCTGAGTTGACTGATCTTAAAAGTAAATATGTATGTGGGCTGTGAAATATACCTATGACAGCTACATGCATTCTTAGGATTATGAATATGGTTAAATACATCATGGATGTAAGTGAACAAAACTAGGATACGTATGGATATGTAATTAAGTACATGACAAAGATGCATGTTTATATTCCTTAAGGAATTTTTGGTAAACAGATAAAAGATAACTCAAGGTTGAGTCTATCACAGATAGTGATGGATATGCAATAAGGAAGTTGCATGCTGAAGGAATTCCCTGTGGAGGAACTATGTGAAGACTCTATCAGGAAAACAAAGTCACAACCTTAATGACTGCTGAAAATTAAGCAGTAAGCCACGAGCTTATATATATATATATACCAGAATCTTGGATTACATTTTGAAAAACGTCATGTAATGAGTAGAAGACTAATAAATGAATATTGACCATTCTGATAACCGAATGGTAATGTGTTGGATGCACAGGTTCATGATCCATTATGAACAAAAACTTTTCTATTAAAGCATGCTGCTGTATTCCAAAAAGGGTTAGGGTGAGGACTAACCAAGGCGGCTCAAGGAAAAGAGTAGGAAGATCTCAACAGGGAGTAGAATTGCAAAAGCAGAGAAAATACAGTAAGGCCTTAGAAATAATTCAGCTAGACTGAAAAGTCCCAGATGATGTAGAAAGGATTTGAAGAAGGGGAGAGCCCTCAATTCTTTTCTTGCTATGTATTATGTTTTTCTCTGGGATGAGAAAGCTAGTATGCTGCTGAAAGTAAATGTTTTGAAACCATAGTGATGATGGTTGTATTACTATAAAAACGATTGAGAACTATTGTGTTGCACTCATGAAAACATTAAGGATAATGTGATGAAGTGCATACAAATATGCTAGGACATGTTTGAAAATATTTTATTAATTTAAATGATATGGTACTTGCATTTTAATTTACATGATGACTAATGTTCTTATGATGTATGTTATGTGTAGAAAGAAATAAGATTGGAACTGTTGAGAAAGACAGTTTCCAATAATGAAAAATGTCAACCAAAGGATGAATATGAGAAGGTTATTTTTGAAAGATTGTTGAAGGGACTTTAAAAGTCCCCATGGAGCACCACTGATGGGGTAATATTAGAGGGGGTGCTAGCAGCCATAACCGATATAAAAATGTTCATGCCTATGTGGCACAAGCTATGAAGGGATTGKGTAAGAATCCCTTCTGAAATGTTTTACGGTCTTAATGTTATGTATGAAACGTTGAAAGGCAGTTGTATGCCTTGGATACCCAAGTAGGGTATGATTCAAGAAGGAGAACCTAAATGATGGAGGCATGAACCTMTGGTAGTAAAGACTGATTGTAATCCTCAAAAGAATTCATGAACTGATATGTCATGAATACATGGACCAATCAAGGAACGATTGGAAACAAAAGTGCTCATAGATAACACATTGCATGGAATTTCTTCAAGGAAATTCATGTTTGCATAAAGGATAGACAATGGATTTCCCATTGAGGAAGGAGGACCTTCCAACATTTCTACTCACAATGTATAGGTGCTAGAGAAAACCAAATATGGGTGGCCATGAGTGTTGGCACCCTGGTTATTAATGGAGGAAGAATGATTAAATGCATTCATGTGAAACTTTTGAGTTTCATGTGTACTGATTTGGGATCGTGATCGATCTATAGTCGGAAGCACAACTCTGCTGCAACAATGAATGAGAATAAATAAGCCATATGGTGAAAAGATTGGCTAAACTCCAACGCACCATGACAAAGTACTTGTCAAAAAGTATGGGAAACTCAAAATCAATGCAAGGGTGCATTGGGTATGAATGTGCCCATGAATGTCAACGCAGCGTTGTAAGCCCATAAGGAATACCAATTTCCCGCTGAGCCAAACTTCTATGGGAAGGAAAGTCCCATAATTATGAATCTGGTTCCTGTGCAGAACAAATATGAAAATAAAATATAGAATTGGAAATCTGTAGGTAACAAATTTACAAGGAAATTTTGAATTTAAAATTTATGATGATGTCATGAATTTCTATATGCCTATGATATAGGTGAAAGGAAAAGATCTGCAAAGAGTGCATAGACAAGAGATTGAGCTCTTAGGTTCAAGGAAGAACTAATAAAAAGGGTATGTTCTGATCACAAGAAATAGAGACTGACTCGGGAGAAGGAGAGTAACCTTCATCCCTATCTATGACTGAGTAAGGATAAGGAGAGTAACCTTCATCCCTATCTATTTTTGTGCTAGGAGAAGGAGAGTACCCTTCGTCCTTAAATTTCGTTGAGCCGGAAGGATGTCAAGTTGAAAATCATGAAAAATGGCTACTACTGAGCTATGAGAACCCCGTGATAAGACATGATCGCCTGGAATATGTTGTGTTGAGGTAACACAAGCTGGAGGGATGCCTCAGTAGAGAAATTCTGAGGGACACCTTGTGTTGTAGGAAAATCTTCCTGCGGACAGGTAGATTTCCTCAAAGAGATATACCCTAACTCTAAGACAGAAAGTGCTTAATGTGGACACTGACTTCCTTTCAAATCCACACAAACTAATACATGATAAGGAAGGATGATAGAGGTACCTTTTTATCGACATTTGTCCCTGCACGTTTTGAGTTGAGCTCTAATCTCTCGCTCCTCACTAAGTCCTGTAGACAAACAAAGTACGACCACTTCCTACTCTATTGATGTTAGCTTCAAAATAGATCTATCTATTAACGATAAGTTCATGTAAGATCAGACACAAACTAGAAAGAAACAGGCCAAGCGTGTCATATTAATGAGAATAACGACAACAATACTTACAATCGTAGATGCGAATGCGACAACTTCGTCAAGTCCTCTTCGTCTAACCCTTGCTTGGAAGATCCACGACCTATATAAGCAGGCTCTATGATGGTGAGAAGGGGGGAGAATTGCTAGCATGAAACCTATGATCTCATAGGAAACACACAGTCAGTTGAAGGAGAGTGATCAGTGAAGCTACTATTATCCAGGTCGTGGATCTTCCGAGCAAGGGTTAGAAAAAGAGGACTTGATGAAGCTATCACATTCACATCTACGATTGTAAGTATTGCAGTCGTTATTCTCATTAATATGACACACTTGGCCTGTTTCTTTCTAGTTTGTGTCTGATCTTACATGAACTTATCGTTAATAGATATATCTGTTTTCAAGCTAACATCAATAGAGTAGGAAGTGGTCGTACTTTGTTTGTCTATAGGACTCAGCAAGGAGCGAGAGATTGGAGCTCAAATTGGAGCGTGAAGGGACAAACGTCGATAAAAAGGTACCTCTATCATCCTTCCATCTCATGTATTAGTTTGTGTGGATTTGAAAGGAAGTCAGTGTCCACGTTAAGCACTTTCTGTCTTAGAGTTAGGGTCTAGCTCTTTGAGGCAATCTACCTGTCCAAAGGAAGATTTTCCTACAACAGAAACTGGTGACTCCACTAGGGAGTCCTCAAATCAAAACTTCTTGTTTTGATTTCTCCCCAGTGGAGTCACCAGTTTTTGTTGTAGGAAAATCTTCCTGCAGACAGGTAGATTGCCTCAAAGAGATAGACCCTAACTCTAAGACAAAAAGTGCTTAATGTGGACACTGACTTCCTTTCAAATCCACACAAACTAATACATGAGATGGAAGGATGATATAGGTACCTTTTTATCGACGTTTGTCCCTTCACGCTCCGATTTGAGCTCCAATMTCTCGCTCCTCGCTGAGTCCTATAGACAAACAAAGTACGACCACTTCCTACTCTATTGATGTTAGCTTGAAAACAGATATATCTATTAACGATAAGTTCATGTAAGATCAGACACAAACTAGAAAGAAACAGACCAAGTGTGTCATATTAATGAGAATAATGACAACAATACTTACAATCGTAGATGCGAATGCGACAGCTTCGTCAAGTCCTCTTCGTCTAACCCTTTCTYGGAAGATCCATGGCCTGGATGATAACARCTTCACTGATCACTCTCCTTCAACTGACTGTGTGTTTCCTATGAGATCATAGGTTTCATGCTAGCAATTCTCCCCCCTTCTCACCATCATAGAGCCTGCTTATATAGGTTAAGAGAGGCTTAACCTCTTGAGTTATCTTTAGAACAAGTTGAGGAATCCCCTCCTTAGATCAGGGATCTCCTGATGGAACCAAGAATTYGAATGCAACTGCCTTCCAAACTTGAAAGATCCTACCTTATTCTKCTCAACGGGCCAACTAATGCTTCAGAATAGACAACGCTCCCTCAAAAGGGGCATCAGGGCACTATAGCGCTCCCTAGGAAGCTTGAGGGGAGTGCCAACGCTCCAAAGATGGATAACACTCCTTCAGAGGGGCAAAGAAGCATTATAACACTCCCTGAGACCTTATAGGGGAGCACCAACACTCCTAAGGCTGATGTAGGGGAGCGCTCACTTTCCAAACCTCTGTTTAAGGGCTCCTTTCAGGTGATAAGAGTTCTTTGACTTCAGTTAATCATTCTCCTTCCTCCAAATCAAGTGTCTGAGTTATTCTATATGTCTTCTTGGTGTCGTCATCATGGCAGTATGCTTTGTTTGATGTTTGCGACACTTGCAAATGACATGCGACACTTGCGACAATTGAGAGGAACATGCGACACTTACGACACTTATCGAAGTGAGCAATATTGAGGTGTAACACCTTGACTGTAAGATTCGATAGAATCTCTATAATTCTTTCTGTGCGAGAAAACCTTGGCAGGGCAAGATGGATCACCCGAGGAACTGTATAACAGAGAAGGGGATGCCTAAGCCTGGGCCTGGAGAGTGAGTGACCGCAAGGAAGAGGAGACCTTAATAGTTTTTGTAAACTATTTGGATCATGCACATGGTGGGTAGTTCTTCCTATGAGAGAAAACCTTGTCAAGGCAAGATGGATCACCCGAGGGACTGTATAGCAGAGAAGGGGATGCCTGAGCCTGGGCCTGGAGGGTGAGTGACCGCAAGGAAGATGAAACCTTGATAGTTGTTGTAAAATAATGATTGGGATCATGCACCCAATGGGTATGTCAAGGAAAAATGTTGAGCCTAGATAACAAAACATCCATGTGGATACAAATCCACAAACTATGCAGATAATTATTGTGCTAAGATTATGAAAAATTTCCTAGAAATTTTTATGCAATGTTTTCGCATGACTATGATTAACGTGCTTGCTGTCCAATAATTATTGAAAGCAGGTGACCAAGATTAAGGATCTAAAAAAACTAAATGAGAAAGGCATGCGATGTGTTTTTGAGAAAGACCACCGAGGACGGTGTTCCTTTAAGGGGGAGGGAATTGTAATATCCCTGTTTCCCCCAGTTTGTAATCAATCATAAAATAAGATTACTATGCTAAGGCATGTCCACAGTGTAAATGTATTGTTGCTTGAGTTGCCAATAACTAACTATGGGGGTGAAGCCTTGAAAGTACTGGCCATGATATCACTAGAGGAAAGACTGAGAAAATTATAAGAGAGGGTTCATTATATCAAATAACCCCAAATTTCCCTTGATGGGGATAATAAATCTCCTTCAGATCCCAAGGAGAGAAATAAATTAATGAAGAAATGACCAGTGGTTGAATTATCAACCACCCCCATGAATGGAAGCATGGTCTAGCTGCAGAATGTCAGCCCAAAGTACCACAGAGACCTGCAGACCTGAGCTTCTTTCTGACAGAAGGAAGGTAAGATGCATACACACAGATAATGAGAAAGGAGAGAGGATATGAGTGCAGAAAATATCACAAGGGAGATGCGCGAAGATCTCCAAGGGGGATAATGAACAGAAGGCCATGATCTTGATGTTGATTGAGCATCTGATAAACCTCACCAGGGCTATAATAGAGAGAGAAATCCCTGAAAGTTCACAGAGAACATAACCCGAGCAGAAGATGAAGCAGAGAAAAAATACTTGAGAACCACGAAAGTTCCCTAGTGATATCATGGCTCTGCATGGGGGTTTCCAAAGTGATAAGAATGAATGCCTCTGAGCCTATGGTCAGGTGGAAGGATGAACACCCACAGTCAGTTAGTTGGCTACCACCTATAATAGATAAGTAATCGCATATCTTGTGTATTTAAGTGGTACTGTGAGTTAAAGTTGGATATCCCATGAATGTTTCAGGAATGTGCATGATTGCTTAATGAATAGACTGTATCCCTTCTATTTATGCTTGATTGTGTATTTAGGAAAGTAAGAAATTATATGGTTTGGACATGACTTTTACTCGTAAATGCATACGTCCTATGGTGGCGTAAGCTAGAGCCACGAACTATGAGTTCATCGACCCTAGGTACAGTTTCATGTACACATGCCTACCCTCCTAGTCGTTCTGAGTCTCTTGGAGGATGGATCTTGTTAAGCTCAGGAGAGGTAGTCTAGATATGCACAGGCTTTCTATGAGGCAAATAGAGACTGATAACTACTTAAGTTCTAGTGCTGATAAATGAACGTAAGGGGTGCACAAACGAATTCTTCCAAGCGTTACATTCAAGATAAAGAGCGCAAAGCTCTTAATCCTTTCAGAGCCAACCAAGCTTAGGAAGAATAGCGAGATTCAAGTATCGAAAGAGAATATCCTTTCATTTGGAAGGTGAACGAATGAGACCCATTTGGGAGAATCCAAGGTCCTCACAACCGTTAGATTTGAAGAAGAGGCGCATGCGTTAGCGCCTTGAATTCCTCAGTCTTCGCAAGTTCGATGAATGTTGGTAATCATCTTGAAGGGGACAGATCCTCTAAAACCCAAAGTAGTGATGTGACTTGGACCATAGATCCAAGGATCTATTGGGACCCTCCTTGACCATTGGATTGGCAAGATCATAGTTCACAGATCAGGAGAATTGCACGTTGGCATGACTAAACTTCTGAAACCATAATTTGTGATGTGATTTTGATCGTTGGTTGAAGAAGGTTCTGGACCATCGATTCGACGTGGACAGATTAACGCAAGGAGTACGTGGGAATTCAAAAATCCCTATGGGCAAAGCTCATAAGAGATAAGAACTTTTTAGAAGAACAGATGAGGTCCAAGAGGTGAACTTGTTTCAGGTTCATAAGCTCAGGAGGGAAAGCAGAAGTCAAGACCATACATCAGGGCTCACAGGAAGTAAACTGAAGGTCGAGACCTTCGAAACATATGAAATATTCCAATTCAAGGAAGAAAGTGAAAGCTCAGGAGGAGGAGCAACAATGATCGTTGGATCGAGCGCAATGAAATATATGGACCATTGGAACCACATCAAGACAATTAGAAGAATGCGCAGGGATGAGATCAGATCTCAGTAGTTAGATCTGAACATGTGGACCAACAACCGTTGGATCTAGAGGAAAGTGCATGAGATTTAACCTTTTGAGTTGCATAGGAGAGTGGAAGTTGTGAAGTCCTGAAGTTTCGAAAGGATCCTAGCCGTCTATCAATAAGTGATACATGGCGAGAGATCAACGTTTCACTAACTTGCAACTCAGGAAGTCAGAGATAGGAGTCATGAGAACTCATGAACACCGAGTTTACGAAAGGATCACAACCGTTGATCAAAGGAGGGATCCAGACCGTTCATCTAGGAAGCGGATATCGAGAAATATGGAATCGGGGAAATAGAGGTAAGCCAACCTCCAAAGTCGTGAAACATGAAATCCTGATTCGCGAGAGAGGAGATCAGGACCGTTGGATTGCAGGAGAGTGTGGATCGTTGATCTGGCGAGCATAAATCACTAGTTCAGGTTTTAGAAGATGGGAGACATGCAATCTTCCGACAACAGGAAGCGCAAAGTCACGAAGCGCTCGAAATATTGGCCCCAGGTCATAGAGAGGGGTCACATTGACAAAGATTAGGGGAGGAGCTAGTACGCGCTAGGCTCTAGTTCGAAAGTTCGAGAGTTGGAAGAGTCAAGGTTGTCTCACATGAAAATACCTGACATGCGAAGTCGTGAAGCACCTTTTGATAGGCGTGTGGTCACAGCTTGAGGTCATATGAAGGAAGGGGCTAGCATGGAGAGCTAGCACCTATTTCTCAAACCCTTCAAAGGTTCTAGGAAAGAGCCCGTGGCTTGGAAGAACATGCAATTGAAGGAACGGGAATCTAAAGAGAGTTAAGAAAAAATGAATTTTTTTTTATGCCCCATCGTGGGTGTGTTACATTGGTCCAACTAGATCAATATGAAAATTTTCCAGTGGTCTTGTCGTTGATTATTCCTTTGATTTGAACTTGGTATTTGTTTTCTTTCCTCGTTGGCAACGCTTTCATAATGTGTTGGTTGGTTTCGTGATCTGGGCAATTTATCTAACTGCTTCCCTTTTTCTGACTTTGACGAGGTTATTGAAGTTTATGTGACCCATTATTCTATTCCATAGCCAACCTTCATCTTCTTTTCCTAGACAACACTTTTCATTTCCAATTTCACTTAATACATATATGTTGCTTGAAGTGTCGCTGTTGCAATCAATTTTCCTCAACTTTCTTTTCTTATCTTGCATTTCTATGAATTGAACGTAAATTGATGACCTTAGTCACACATTTGACTTACACTTAGAAGATTATGTTTCATATCTTCCATTAGTAGAACATTTTAGGCCTTGGTATTCTTGTTTCCAATTCTGACTGTGCCTTTTCCAATGATTCTAGTTGAGTCATCATTTCCAAAGGAGACTAATCCATCTCTTTCCTTTCATAATGTAAGAAACCTGTCTTCATCACCTGTCATATGCTTTGAACAACCAATTTCAACATACCAACCATGTTTATTGTGTTTATCCTGTAGAGAAAGTGTGCATTCTTCATTGTTAAACTGATCCTACTTTCTTATCCATATTCTCTGCTTAGGTCCCTATCTGTGACTGTTGTGATTCTCTAGGAGGGACTATCATTCTATAATATTTATCCATGTGTCCAAATTTGTTGCATTTGTAGCATTCCACTTTAGTGATCAATTATTCAAACCTGTTGTCACTTCTTCTCCATGTTTCACTAGGCCTTATTGGATAACCATTTTGTGCATGCCTTTCAAAGTTGTTTATGTTCCTACCATTATCTCTGCAATTTACAAATTTATGTACAAAATTATTACATGCATAACATAAACCGGAAAATATAGTTTGATACCTAGGATTTGAATATATTCTTAAAGGAGTTAATCTTCTGAATCCTTCTTCATCCTGAGGCCTACTTGTTTCTGACTGTTGCTGATTTTGAAATCTGACTCTTCTAGGTGGAGGAGTGTCCCTGTGATCTTCCCTGTAAAACTTCTTGTCTACTCTAACTGTCTCTGCATAGATTCTTGGTTGTTTTTCTTTATCTGTGGTTTTGGAGCGTAATCCTCTTTCTGTTTGATTGTATCCTAGCCCAAACTTGTCATGATGTAGATTTTGAATTTTGATAATATTATCCAAAACCTTTGAACTGTTCTACATATTCTTCTGTTGAAGGTATTTTCTCAAAGTAACAACCTCTGCTTCCAAATTTCCAATGATCCTGTCATTTTATTCCAACTGTTCTTTGAGTGCTTCTTTGATTCTTTTGTATTGTTCTATTTGAACATTTAATTTAGTGATCATCTGTTCTAATTCTTCATAGTTTGAATTTTGAATGTCTTCTTTCTTGTCTACTTCTGCCTGGAGTTTCTTGTTTTTCTTCTTTTCTCTTTTTATAAATTCTATAGAACTCAATAGTTCTTCTCTGTAGTCAAATTCTACTTCTTCATACTCCTCTTTGGTGTCTTCTGTTGGAAGATTGGTTGTTGTAATTGATGTCAACCCTAGTCATTGGTTTTAAACCGCAAGATTGATGAAGGTATTTGGACATGAAGGAAAGTGCACATGCATATACAACACCCATGGATGGATAGTATACATCATGTTGTTTCTAGTGGTAGGTGGCACAACACGTGGATCCTCATGGTTGAGGAGAAATGAATTTTTGAAGATGACAAAGTGATTTGAAGAAGGAAGTACAGGGCGACCCTAATGTTAAAAGGAAGTGACATAAAGGGTATAAATACATCTCATTAAACATTCGTTTTTCAACACACACAAGTTTTTTAATGAACAAGGAAATATAAGTCGAATTTCAGAGGAAATCTGAAGTAAAGAAGGTCGGATTTCAAGGGAGGATGAAGTCTTTTGGTGATGTGTTCTAAGGTATGTTATTTACAGGTCATCTTACCATTGTCG
The DNA here is from genome assembly GCA_009831015.1 of Picea engelmannii. Lineage (NCBI taxonomy): Eukaryota > Viridiplantae > Streptophyta > Pinopsida > Pinales > Pinaceae > Picea > Picea engelmannii. The sequence goes on along the minus strand of ML799134.1, from coordinate 328,060 downwards.
CTATAGATTTTTTTCTAGAACAATTCAGATGGTGAAATTGGTATGGTATTGAGAAGACATATCTAGGTATCCATGGTAGGTATCCATGGTAAAAATTTCAGCTCTTTATTCGCTATAATTTTGGAGATACACTTTGTGGAAGAAATGGTTTTTGACTAGTCCTAAAGCTAGTCATAAAAAGGTGTTCCGGGTAAAATAGTCATAACGTATTCATAGAGAATCAAAATTAAGTGAGACTAATTGCATTGGAAAGAGTAAGGGATTTAGTTTCATGTGTAAAAATTTCAGAATATGATGTTAAAAATTGAGCGCGGGGCATGCTGTACAAGTTCGCTCTCCTGAATAAACTAGAACTGAATAAGGTCTACCATTTTCTCTATAACTCCTTTTCTCCGAGGATTCAAGGAGTGAAACTTAGAGGAGTTTTAGAGAATACATTGAGTAATATTATCTACAGGATTAGAGTATTCCAAGAATTGAAGAATTGCAGAAGTTGAAGAAGTCTTAGGAAGCATTATCAGGTTCTATGTGATGGTTGGTTGATGGTGATGATTTAATGTAAATTTTTATTATTTCTCATATATTCTTTGGTGGAAGGAAGGGGCAAGGATGGAGAGGTCAACCCTCTCTTGATATTGGAGGATTATATCTTCCTTTTGGAGGTTTATCTCTCCCTTTATATTTGGAAGCTGTAGCTACCTTTGGAAGTCATTACTTCCCTTGAACAATAACTATTGATTGTTTCTCATATATTGTGCATGGTGTATTGTGGTGTATTGGTGTAACTCTTCTACTATTGTTCATTTCTCATTGGATATACTTGAATATATAATCTGGTTGAAGTATAATTTGAAAAAGTTTTTAAATTGTACTTGATACTGGTTCACCCCACTCTTAGTATCAACAATTGGTATCAGAGCAGGTTGCACCTAACATATTTGGGAGTATACATTTGGTACTCAATTGTAAATGGCTATGTAATCCCAAATAATGCTCCAGCCGATCCAAATGAGAAGAAGCTTATGAGTTCTAATTCAAAATCTAGACATGTTATTCTAGGAGCATTGGCACCAACCATTGCTAGCAAAGTGATGGGCTGCAACACTGCTAAAGAGGTATGGGAAAAACTCAAGAGTATATATGAAGGTGATCCAAAAGTTAAGCAGGTCAAGCTTCAATGACATAGAGCAGAATTTGAAAATTTGAAGATCGATGAAAATGAAGATATTGCAACCTATTTTCTTAGAGTCGATGAAGTTGTTAATGCTATCAGAGGATTAGGTGAAGATCTCAATGAATCCTTGGTTGTACAAAAAGTGTTGAGATCACTTCTCTTGAAGTATGATGATAAGGTCTCTTCCATTGAAGAAACTAGGGACTTGATCAAAATGACAATGGATCAATTACATGGGTCTCTTATAGCATATGAAATGAGAACAAGTATAGAAAGTGACCAGCCAAACAATGAAGAAGCCTTTAAATCCATAAATAAGACAAAAGACAAGGATAATGACCTTGATGAATAAATATAAAATTTCGTAAGAAGGTTCCAGAAGGGAAGTGGAAGATACAAGGGTAAGTCTCCTCTAAAATGCTTTAGCCTTTAACTGTGGTAGAATAAGACATATTGTTGAAAACTGCTACTATAAAAAGAGAAGTCTCAACAATAAAAAGAGCTTCTACTCCAAGGATGATGACATCTCCTTAGATGAGAGTGATGGAGAAGATAATGATGAAGGATAAGTCCTCTTCATAACCCAATAAACCCAGGATGATGATCACAAGAGTTATAAAGAAGAATAAATCATTTCTGAAGAAGATTCAGATGAAGAAACCAACCTTGATTCCTTTTGGGGATACAAAGACACTGCAGAGAGTGAACCAGAAGATGAGAATATTGAAAAGTTCAAGCATGTTGAAACTGAAAATAAGAAGCTTAGAAACACAAACATAATACTAAAAGGTGAATTGAGTAGTTATGAAGAAGAGAATTACAAGCTTGAAAATACCATTGATAGCTTGAATGAACAATTAGAGTATTATGAGAAATTGAAAGAAGAATTGGATCACACAAAATGGGAGATACTATTGACAATAGAAAAGTTGAAGTAGTTCGAAAAAAACACTGAAAAGTTAGATGAGATCCTTAGTAGTCAAATATATCCAAACAATAAGACATGACTAGGAGACAATGAAAGTTTGAAGACAAAAAAAAGAGAGAAGGAAGATGAAAATGATGAAACCAACACTCCAGAGCAAGTTGAAAAATAAGATAGAAGACTAGAATTTAGACGGAATGAGACATCAAGAAGATCCTCTCCCATTATGTATGAAAGAAATCATTATGAAGAAAAATACAGAAGAATAAATCGTGAACCCAGATGGACTACACCACAAAGAAGATCAATTACTCCCATGTATCAAAATTTCTTTCTTGGACATTGTTATACTTGTGGAAATTTTGGACACAAGGCAATCAATTGTAGAATCAATGAAAGGAATAACTACACAAGCTACATGAATGGTGAAAATAATAGATATGGAAATGTTTGTAGACCTATCAACAAAAATTATAATCCATTTGAACCATTAATGGATCAAAATATTGTATGTTACAAGTGAAATAATCTTGGTCACAAAGCACGAGATTGCAGAGAGATGAAGGAAGATAATCATGTGCCAAATGTCCCTATACCAACTACAACATGGAAAAGGAAATAAATTCCACACAATGAAAACTACCGAATCACATTGGTCACTAAAGAATGAAAAGAAGAATATGAATGGTTCATAGACAATGGGTGCTCATCTCATATGACCAGAGATCAAAGAAAATTTGTTAGTTTGAAGAAAAAGGGTGGAAATGTTGCATTTGGATATGAATCATCTACCAAAATACTTGGAAAAGGAACTGTAAATCTTGGAAGTGAAAATGTAAAAGCATGAAAAGTCCTATTGGTTGAAGATCTAAAGCATAATCTCCTCAATGTCAACAAAATATGTGATCAAGGATAAACTCTTATTTCTGACTCCCAAAAATGTAAAATCAAAGAAAATAACTTAGGAAGATTGGTCGCAACTTCAACAAGAAGACCGAAAAACATATACATCCTAGACATGAAGAAGAGAGAGAAGACATAAGCCACACAATAGGATTCAAAGGAATAAAAAGTCCCAAAGACCAAAAATAAGGATGAATTATTATTGAGTGGCACATGTTCAAGGGGAGCAACCCCAAATAAGAAGGTCACCTTATGCCATTGAACTTAGGGGGAGCAACCCCACCCTTTTCCATTGATGTCAAAGGGGGAGAGAAATTGGGATCATCATGACAGGGGGAGCATGAAATTTTCCATCAGTGAAAAATGGGGAGATTGTTGGAAGATTGGTTGTTGTCATTGATGTCAACCCTAGTCATTGGTTTTGGACCGCAAGATTGATGAATATATTTGGACATGAATGAAAATGCACATGCATATACAACACCCATGGATGAATAATATACATCATATTGTTTCTTGTGGTAGGTGGCATGTCATGTGGATACTCATGGTTGAGGATAAATGAATTTTTGAAGATGACAAAGTGAATTGAAGAAGGAAGTACATGCCGTCCCTGAAGATAATTAAAGAAAATAATTACAAAGTAAGAAAGTGTCAGGTCAGCCCTAATGTTAAAAGGAAGTGACATAAAGGGTATAAATACATCTCATTAAACATTCATTTTTCAACACACACAAGTTTTTTAATGAACAAGGAAATATAAGTCAAATTTCAGATGAAATTTGAAGTAAAGAAGGCCAGATTTCAAGGGAGGATGAAGTAGTTTGGTGATGTGTTCTAAGGTATGTTATTTACATGTCATCTTACCATTTTTTCTATAACTTTTTTTCTAGAATGATTCAGATGGTGAAATTGGTATGGTATTGAGAAGACATATCTAGGTACATGTGGTAAACATTTCATCTCTTTATTCGCTATAATTTTCGAGATACACTATGTGGAAGATAGGGTTTTTGACTAGTCCTGAAGCTAGTCATAAAAATGTGTTCCCGGTAAAATAGTCATAACTTCTTCATGGAGATTCCAAATTAAGTTAGACCAATTGAATTGGAAAGAGTACGGTCTTTAGTTTTCTATGTAAAAAGTTCAAAATATGATGTTAACAATTGAGTGTGGGGCATGCTGTACAACTTATCTCTCTTGAATAAACCATAATTGAATAAGGTCTACCCTTTTCTCTATAACTCCTTTTCTGGGAGGATTAAAGGAGTGAAACTTGGAGGAGTTACAGAGAATACATTGAGTAATATTATCTATAGGATCAAAGTATTCCAAGAATTGTAGAAGTTGAAGAAGTCTCAGGAAGCATTATCAAGTTCTATGTGATGGTTGGTTGATGGTGATGATTTAATGTAAAGTTTTATTATCTCTCATATATTCTTGGGTGGAAGGTGTTAACACCCTGTAATTTGCCCAAGGATGCTGAGGTAGTCACAGAGGTAACCTCAGACCACTTGGAGTCTTGGCTCTACCCCTCCAAGACTCAGAGAGGACTCTCTCTGTACAATTTAGCTTGGTTTGAAATAGGATATTAGGCTAGCTATAAAAGTATGGGGTTGGGGTTTTTTGGAATATTTAGATGAGGATGTGGTTGATGATTTTTTCAGATCACCATTGGGCTATGGGGTCTGTTTATAAGCTAATGGTCAAATCAGATCTAGAGGTAAATGTCTCCACAGGGCAAGATAATAACAATTGTTGGATAGTCTTAAGCTTGAATGGTGTCGATTAAGGAAGAAATGGGGGAAGAAAACTGAGCAAATGAGCAGTTAAGAATTCATAAATTGAGCTTTAGAAGAAAACATAAAGATTACCAAAGGATCATATGCAAAGTATTCACCAATAAATTCTTCTCTATTACTATCATTCGATAATAGGAAATTGAAAACAAATATCATGATAACTGGAAGAAAACACTTAACACAGAAGAGGAACGCCACCAACACTGCTACACAAGAATCCTGTAATTCGTTTTCTCTATTACTGTTTAGTCATTCAAAAATTACAGACAAAAACCTCCTGGAGTAGCAAGGCCCACAGTCCAGCCAAAAGGGAAAAATTCACACAGGTCGAACCCTCCTTTCATCTTTTACATCTGCATATATACAAAAATTCCCTCAGCCTTCAAAAGATCCCATCTTTAACTCTACTTTCTAAAAATAGAAAATAGTTACAATACTCTCGACACCTGTAAACTATCTCCTAAAACAAACAAAACAACAAATCAAAGGAAAGTTCAATTTGGTAACTACTGCCTGAACATCTGGAACACTGGAGGTTGTTAAGATTTGCTAGCGAATAGACCCTAACAACATCAATACAAATAAATGCAGAATCAATCGAATGCTTGAGTTTGTTGGAGATTTGCTGCCAGTTGGAGGATCGGTGCTCTAACTGCTGCCATGTGTTCCCTGTAAATGAATTCCCTGTCTGCCCTATGGTTCAATCAATGCCTAAACGCTGGGATATTTTGCCACCTCCTTCCACCTAAGCAGTCTCAATTTTCCTAACTGTTCCACATGGATCACGCACTGTTCTTTGGGCAGTCCAAATAGCTACCTTGTCACCTTCACTGATAAATGAATTGTTTCTTGCATTTAAGTGCTCCCCTGCAGATCCGTGTTAAATGGGATTACACTCCACCTCCTTGACTATGAGCTCTGTATCTGCTGAATTGTCTGGTAAACTTCACTGCACCAATGACTGATTATTCATTCTTCCAATCTTAGCAAAAGTTCATCCTCGGAAAGTAGGAATCTGTCTTCTTCAAAGGCAATATCTTAAGTGAGACATCTCATTCTTTCATCTTCATTCTGAGCATATCTAGTTTTTGCACTATGGTTTTGATGCCCTCGTTTGTCCTCGTTGGTTCTCTCTTCTCCTTTTCCTTATGCAGATAGAGAATTGAAGTCATCCCAGAGAATAAGGAATGGAGAACCATTGGAACCCTCATGGTTAACCAACTCCCCTCGCAAAGATGCTTCAACCCTTGTAAAATGGTGCCTATGCAAATAATCCAGAATAACACTCATAGTGTCTGCCATTGGTACAATCACCTCTGCAGTGTCTTGCTCTGTAGTTTAGGCAAAATCCTATAGTACCATCTGTATGGAACTTTCTTGATATATGAATCCATATTCATCATTGAAGATTCATTACCCGAAACTGTATGACTAATCACCAAGGTTGCATTCTCTAAAACCCTGAAACTGCTCAGGAATCCCTTGATTGATAACCATTTTTAATATCTTGGGAAACACCTGCACTATAACAACAAGATTTACAACAAGCAAAGTAGTTGGAGGGATGAGGAGACCGGTCCACTTGAAAACGAATAGCTCAACAAATTCGCCATCATCATCGTAGATGGAATACATATACTCTTCAAGCTTCCTTAATTCTAGCTCCATTCCATCAATTTTATCTCTACCTCATTCGGATTTAGATCAATGTTGTGCTTGTGTTTTGTAATTTTGTTTTGTTTGAAAGGTTTATTTTTAGGGATTTCATGTTCATATCTTTGGACTTCCCAGAAGCATTGTCTTCTAAGTATTTCTGGTGCTCAACCATGCTTGAGAAATGGTAACAATGTCTGGTCCATGTTCCTCATGAATACATGCAATGACTTTTGTGGTTGAGGACGTTGTTCCCTCTGCATAAAATCTCCAAGCAATAAAACGTAAAAGAATTCCATACCATTTTTACTTTCTTCAAAAGAAAGGCATGTTCCATTTGTTGACAACACTTCCAATACCTTGGCTTGGAATTATGAATGCTCTGATCTTTCTTTGTCTGCTTTGCGATTTCCCTCATCAACTAAAGGCCCTTTTCCATTATCACTTTCTATGCATTACAACTCTTTTCAATAGACACAAGAAAGGTAGAAAGTGCAACATGTGCAAGTGGATTATCTTGACATTTACAAGCTTGAACTGCCATACCAAGAATAGATGAACTCCATTAAGCTAAAGAGTCAAACACAGACAAACGTTTTTCCTCCAAAAGAAGTTGTGTTATCAAAGCTCTGTGCCATTTAACAGTTCGCTCAAGTGCCATTAAAACAGCCATAACATCATGTCCATCCATGCCTAATTCTGTAATATTACATTGATTGGAAGATGATGTCGATGCCCAACTAGCAAGTGCCCATGTTGCCTACAAAACAGGGACTGATACACAATGGATCGATGATTCCAATGAGAACTGAAACTACATCCTTTCACCCATCTTGTCTTAAACCACTGCCAAAATCCTTCACTTTGGCGACAAGAAAATTTCTATCATCCCTTTATCAGCTTCGATAGACACCTACAAATATTCGCAGCCAAAGTCTAAACTTTCCTCGACAGTTGGGCATTCATATTAACATTTGGCATGCGATTTATACCCTCTGGGTTTCTTTGGTAGTTTTGGCACTCAGAACAATTCATTTAACACTTAGCAACTATGAAATTTGACATTTGGCGTGGGCATCACTGCATTTTATTATTATTTTACTTTGTAGGCAATTATCCCCCATTAATTGCATACATTAGGAAAAGGCATACATTGGTATATATATGCGCCAATGGTTCATAATGGTGCCCTCTTATGGGCTCCTCCTCCATGTGACTTTGCACTTGGCGCTTGTATGCTAGGCTTTGACTTGTGTTGTGTTGCTAATCCATGTTGTGTGTTGATGTAGGTGTGCTTGGATGTCAGTTGGTTGAATTAGAGATTGGGTGTTAAGAGTCCCAATATTTTTGATAAAAAAAACTTAGGCACTATTCATAAGCCTGAAAAGAAAAACCAAATTTTACCTTGCAAACTTTTTGCACCTGTTATGAAGCCGAGACTAAAATGGATTTTGGTCAATTAATAAAAAAAAAAAAATTGTTGGGTTGAGCACTTTCTGCCGATTTCACATTTTCATTATGTGCCATGACCATGCCTTAAATAGATAGATATCAGTCAAAGTACTGATTTCCCTATTATAGGGTCCTAACAGAAGGAAGGGGCAAGGATGGAGATGTCAACCCTCTCTTGATATTGGAGGATTGCATATTCTTTTTGGAGGTTTATCCATCCCTTTATATTTGGAATCTGTAGCTACCTTTGGAAGTCATTACTTCCCTTGAACAATAACTATTGGTTATTTCTCATATATTGTGCATGGTGTATTGTGGTGTATTGGTGTAAATATTCTACTATTGTTAATTTCTCATTGGATATAAATGAATATATAATCTGGTTGAAGTATAATTTGATTTTTTTTTTAAATTGTACTTGATACTGATTCACCCCCCTCTTAGTATCAACATATTCTTTATCAGAGCCTTCTATTTCCATGAATATAACTCTTTATGTCTCACTATCACTGACTTCATCTTCACCTGATTGGTAGCAGTATTCTTTGGTGTAAAAACTTTTCTTGAATACTTTCTTTTTGGTTCTTTTTGCTTTATAAGTTTGTTTTCTTTTTGAATCATCCTCTTCATTTATTCTATTTTTCTTATGAGGACATTTTTTTTTATCAAAATGACCAATACCATCATAGTTAAAACAAATCAATGGAATCTTACCTTTATATTTTCCACCGGTTACCTTTTTCAATCTTTTGACAAAGTTGGCCACTTCTTCATTGTCTTCCGAGATGTCACTACTGCTGCTATATTCATTTTCTTTTTGCTTACCCTTTTTCTTTGACCTTTTGGATGATTTGAATGCTGCTTATTTTATACCTGGATTTTCCTGTTCAGTTCCCATTTCATAGGCTGTAAATATTCCATGTAGTTCATCCATACTTATTAAGTCTAGATCTTCTCTTTCTTCTAGTGATGAGATCTTATGATCAAATCTCATTGGAAGAGATATTAGTACCTTTTGAAAAATTAGATATTCATTAATTTCTTCTCTCAATCCTATGATAACATTCACTATTGCATCAACTTGTAAGAAATAAGCTGCAATATTCTCATCTTCCTTCATCTTTAACTGTTCGAATTGACCTCTGTAAGTTTCAAGTTTTGCTGCTTTGACTTTTGAATCTCCTTCATAAATATTTTGAAGTTTGTCCCACATATCTTTAGCAGAGATAAAATGTATAACTTTGGTATATACCGAATCACAAAGACCATTCAAAAGTGTATTTGCAGCTTTTGAATTATTTATACTGAGTTTCTTTCCATTGTCATTTGTTGGTGGAACTGTTGGTTCTTTGTATCCATCTCAAATTGATTGCCAAAATTCAAATCCCTGTTCCTATACATATGTTTTCATCCTTCTTCTCCAGAATGCATAGTTCTATCCATCAAATTGTGGTATTCCATTTTTATACATACTATTTCTCTCCATGATCTACCTTTCAGTGGTTCAACTGATTTCTGAAGGAACCTTCTTTGATACCAATTGTTGGATTACTGAGATGGGAGGTGAATTATGATAGAGATTTTTAATCCTTTTAACCATAGTATGCAAGTGTTATTTATCTTTATGATCAATATAGAATTATCATCCAATAAGTGCAGAGTAAATAAACCATGAACAAATGAACAATCATACACATACGCAGTACACCAATATTTTTACGTGGAAATTTAATGCGGGAGAAAACCACATAATGCTTTTTCTTATATGTATTTAAGAATTACATTCATTAGAAGCACCAACTTCCTTTTTTCACCAGCTATAACTTGAAGGAGGTTTCATCCCCCTATGTTTTCAGGCTACAACCTAAGGGAAGCTACAACTCTCCAATTCTCTAGCTACAACCAGAAGGAGGCTACAACCCCCTATGTTCTCTGACTACAACCACCTATCCTTGCCCCATCCACCCACCATGAAATATAAGTGTCAAATGAAGAAACCACTTCCACACTATCACTGTAAGATATACCACTATAAACCTATACCAACTTGTACCATTGACCTACAACCAACCTCTACTACTTCCCTATAATCAACCTGTACTTGAACTGATCCTGTACCAATCAAAAGCAACAGATACGTGACCTTTGTGTTCTACAACACACATATGTACACACCCTATCTATACTACAACTCATGTATGCACCTATCTATTCTGCATCCTGCATATGCATTCTGAAAACTATTGTTTTCGCTCTTTTGCAAATTTTTGATGCTCTGTAGCCTCTTTCACATCAACCTGCAACCTGTCACTATGTACAAACTATAACTATACCCTGTGCATACATCCTCATACATATCCTTTACCCAAAGCATCTATATATGTCTAGTTAAGTTCCATACAAGTGTGTGTAATCATGAAAAAGTATACATCAAACCCTTTGTGATATTCAACCTCTCAATAACTCAAACACTTCACAAATACAAGCTCTCAACCATGCACCACAAAATCCCTTAACCATATGCCAATAAATACAAGATGTTCCTCAACTCTAATAAGATGTATCAATGATAAATATTGATTATACCATAACTGTATTCCTGTAGATCTGGCTTATATAGAAAGTCCCATGCAACCACTAATATCTCTGGGAAAATCCTCAAACCCCCATAACCATTTCTCATGTATACAACAAAATCCAACTACTCATAGAAATAAGACATACCTTTTGAACCAATAGATAGATTTGATGTACTTGATCACTGTACACCTTCCTGGGAGTTTTCTTTCAGACTCTAGAGACCCGACATTTTCATATTCTCAAGTTTATAGGGATTTTATTTCATGTACGTTCCCTATTATACTGCTATCCCATGTACATACATGCCCTGCTCCATTGTATCCCATGTACACCTAAAAAACTAGGGTTTTTTTTTTCCAGTATTTTCTGTAATTCCAAAACTTTCATTGTCAACCCTTCGTGCTACCTCAGACTTGCACAACTTCAAACATATCAATGAGTACCTACAATAAACCATAGACAATAATAGATATTCAATGTGATCAATAAGTGATAATATGAGAGCCTTTCTCTCTTATTTATACTTCCATGTAGCTTCTTCAAGGGGTTACCTTCTAACCAACTTAACCCAATCTCCTTCTTTTAGGGAAAACCCACTTCTAAACACTTGTCCACTTGTAACTCACTTTTCTACAAATAGTAAATTCTTGTTGATGAGCAAAATTGATCGCTCGTCAACTAGAAGAGTGAATCCGGTTCGGGGTTATCTAATTAACCCAAGCCATTTGGATTAATTCACTCCGACAGGTTTAGTGGCTCCGTTGGACGATCTAAGTTCTAAAGAAAGCGAAAAAATAACTAAAGGAAATACAATAACTTACTAAATAAAAAATATATGTACATCTAAATATATATATGTACAGTTTATTTAAATAATATATGTATAATAGTTCTATATACAATCTGTACAAATCACAAGTTTTAAACTAAACTCATAAAAATCGAATGTAAATTGATTCCTTTAACAACAGTAATAAAGAAAGCGAAAATACTATTTAGTTTTTTTGATTTGTTTTCTTGGATGTATACATAAAATCAAATATTAAATTACTTAATTGAATAGAAAATTATAGATAGTGGAAATCGTTCTATATATAAAAAAAAAATCTATATTCAGCAAGCAAATGAAATCAAATAAAAAACTAACCTGTTAATGCATTCAACGTCTTTATAATAGTCAATATCTAGTCACCTTATCCGAGAAGTAAACCTGCAACGAATCTCAAGGATGCTTCGAACAAATGCAAAACAATATGCTGGAGATTGAATTTTGATAACAGAACATATAACAGACACAATTACAATGATCTTATGATTTACAAGTGATTACAATGATATAAATCTTCTTGTAAGAACTTGTAGTTATACATTCAATAGGAAATAAGAGATAAATCTAAGATTTGTATCGAATTGATGATCACACTATATTATATCTGAAACATGAGATATGGACAACATATGAAAAGAATTATCTCAAATAACAATAAATTATGAAGACAAAAAGCTATCATCATCTATTATCATATCGAGATAAGACCTTAAACTAAAACATAATACACAAAAGCTAAAGCTGTAATATGTATTCTGTCCCATTCAAGTCCATGTGCAAATATACATACTCTAGCCCCAAGCCAAGATGATCCACTGTTCAAAAAATGATAGGTTTATAAAGGTCTCAGGAAACATAACTGTTTCTGATCCTGAGATCAAATTTGTATCAAAAATAAAGGGGGATGCAACCACCCTGATTTTACTAAATATCCAAAAACTAATAACAGTCTATTTCTGTTTATTCAAAATACAACATAGATATGACTGGGAGATCTTAAAAGTGCCTCAGATCAAATTTGAAATCATGGACCCCTGAATTATCCTGAAAGAAAAATAAAATAGGAATATCTCACATATGTTTTATGTTATTAATTTAGACAATTCAAATTTTCTTAACTGGCTACAGAATCTTGCGATTCTGTAGCTAGTTATAATAACAAATGAAGTCTCATTTTATTCAATAAATAAAACAGGCTAATTTAATAATAAAAATAGTTCATTCAACAAACCAAATAATCTAACTTAAGAATGACAACAATCATGCTATTAAATAAAAAAAAATAAAAAATCATACCTCTAATCATGAAATCAAATCGTATCATGAAACTTTGGAGTTAACGATGGCTGTAGCTGCCTCTACGTTTTTAAATATCACATGACCTGTGGTTTTAATACGTTTTTCTTTCCCTTGGACGATAGATTCAAGCCTATTGAATGACCTTGGGATCGATCAAGGGTTCACTGTTTGGGGAAGAGACACAAGTCTGGGGAGGTGAAAGAGATGCGGCAGGGTAGACATGGGTTTGCAACAGAATAAAATAAAAAAAACGCTCATCTTACCCGACACAAAAATTCTGAGAAATTCAACTCCAAAGGTCGAGGAATATCTCTGAAATGGTCCATTTTTTGGAGAAACTGCCCATATTGAAGATAAAACGACTCATTTCGGTTCTAGGTTTTAAAGGCTTTGTTCTAATTCGCAGCGGTTTGCACAGAATATCTCTCGCAAAATCATGTCTCCAACAGGCAAAAAAAAACGAGATTAAACTCTGCTAACTAAAGTGTAAAAATTTAGGGCTTGCAGGGAGTCCTCAGTAACCTCTAGTTGCATATCACCAACTTTCTCCCTACAACCATCAAAGGAGAACGTGAATTCTTGGGCAACCTGTAAATTAAAACCCTGAAACTTCCTGATGAAAATGTGCCAGCCATTTCTTTCCAAAACTTTTCTAGCATCATCGTATGAGAGCAGGGTTTGGATACCGTTTGGTTCTATTATTACGACAGGAGCCATACTAGATGGGAGGGAAATCAAACAAACACAACATACAGGGAGGGTTTGTGAAAATAAAACAGATCCATAACCTCGAGCCCAACAATGAACGGTGTAAAGACTAATACGATGGGATAGTCGTTTAATTAAAACACATGTGAAAAGGTTTGTGAAACCTGAGGCCATCCTTGGAGATAATGGTAGCCTACAAATTGTATGCCACCTTGCATTCAGTATGAGATAGGATCGAATCATTAAAATGAGGATAAGTGCATGCATCGTGGGTTTGATTACATAGTTTAGGTAAGTCAAAAGAAATCGAAAATCAAGAGTTTTGTGAAAGAAATGTAATCAACGATCAAACCAAAACCATACAAAAAAAATAGATGGTGGGGGTCTTTTGTTCATAAAACCATCAATCCCTTAGGCATGCTTAGGATAAAAAAGAAAGAGGGTAATATCTTCATGGAAAGGGATCAAAACTCGATAATAAATTATATAAACAATTTGCCTTCAATGAACATTTAAAATGGTAATTGCAGTCGTAAGTTTTCATGCTTTCAGTCATGAAAATGAACAATGAATAGACGATAGGTAAAAGCGACGATTTACAACCGTCATTTTAGAAACTGTTCATGAAGAGTAATGAAATTTCATGACCCTGTGTAGGCAGCTATGTAGATTATTTAATAAAAATAACAATTATATTATTGCTGCCAACAATGGCGACATGCTGGGAGAAGCAGTTATCTCTGTAATACAAACGAGTTCAGGTTAGAGAAATCTGAAAAACTTCAAATTGAAGAACAACTGAAAATTCATTTGAACATCTTAAAAAATCATGACACAGTCCAGTTGCAGATAGCTTTTGTTTTTAAAGAAACAAAAACTGGTGACAAACTTGGCAAAAGAAAGACACGACGTTTAAGTTAATGTCTCTGATACTGTTGACAGGGCCATTGCTACTAGCAGACGTTCATAGCCTCGATAGGGATGTCAATTAACCCACTTTGATGTCTGTATCTTATCCAAGAAATTTCAAATGAGAACGAAGGATGATTATGGCCAACACAAAGTTCATACCTGAGAATTTTCTTTTACCTGACATTGCTTCACTGCCAGCAGGCCTTTTCAATACCCCGACAAAGTTGTCTTGGAATCATGCATGCATTTACCCACTGCCAGGAGACCTGTTTAGTGTCCCGATGGGTTTACAAGCACTTCCCACATCTCTCTAAGAATTTATTCACATTCTGATATAGTTTTACAGATATTCAATAGAGCGGGGTGACGCTGAAAATTCCAGTTTTTTAACACAACTTAATATTTCTACAGGCCTTTAAATTTTTCTAGCAAACCTTCATCAAGATCTGAAAAACAGTTCATTGATAGAACCAATCTTCAAGGACGGGGAGACGTCATTGAGTTGATTTCTTAAAGAGTAGGGACATCATAAAGAGACCTTTTAAAGATATTTGTGAATACTTTCAAGTGCAGATTGAAATCGAGGAATCGACTTTCAGACAAAAGACACCTTCAACCAGCCTACAATTTCAGAGAAGGACAACAATAGATGTTCCGACAACCTTTGACAACTATTTTCGAGATGAAGCATTCTGTTTCTCTTTGTCTGAGCTAGACTGTAATACAGGGATGTTTGACTCAAAAGGACCGATGAACTAAAATGAAAACAAAACAAAACAACAAAGAAAAATTGGAAAGCAAAGAAATCCAAACAGAAAAATATGTACAGAAGGTGTATCTGAAAACATCATGCAAAAAATCCCTTGGGAGGCTGAAAGAAAATAGAAAAATCCTATTTGATGTGAAAGCAGTCCTACTCGTGGTACCTTGGTTCAGGGTTGAATTTACGATTCAGATTTATTTATCTCTTTACTTTCCATTTAAAATTTTCATAATAATACTGCATATTTGAAAATAAATATTCAACGAAAAGCAGAGAGAAAAGGATTACGCAGACTTCCCTGACAATAATCATGTTATGGTTCTCATGGTGCGCCCACTTGCGTTCATGACTGCATTCTTACAAAGAGAAACAATGAGGAATAAAACTGAAATAAAACCTATTCCTAAAACTACCCTAACTACTAAACAAATCAGAATACTACGTGAAGTCATGCTTCCAATGTATCCATCGGGGTAACTCCAATCCTGCGATGGAAAAAAAATCAAACATTACTAACAAGAATGGTAATATATCAAAAAATGACATAAATATATCACACTCACCTTCATAATCATTATTTAGAAACAAAGTAAGCATGATCTTACCATTCCCTCGAAAATTCTTGATGTATGAATCCTCCAACCATTGTGAAATCTTGTCGTGATAAGGGTCATAATGGCATGGGCGAGTGTAAGTAAGTTTGAAACACTTGTCAAGATTACGAGGAAATGAAATAACCATCAGCCAAGGCTGAAATGCCCCATCCTCCTGACAATTCTCTAAGTGTTCATTAATTTCTTCACATGGAGGATCTAAAAGAAATATGTTGTTGAAATTATTAATACAACTGAGAGGGGGGGTGAATCAGTTGTATGTGAGCTTAAACAATTTTAAGTCTGTTTAAACATTATTAAAATTTCCTCATGTGGTCATCAACAATTTACAGCATATGGACAGTAAAGATAGAGAACAACAGTCACACATAAAGTATACACAGTGACAGATTTTTCACGAGGAAACCCATAAAGGGAGAAAACCTCTTCTTCTTCGAAATGATAG
>ML799134.1:275120-297365 GCA_009831015.1 Picea engelmannii | reverse complement strand
GATATGACCCCAGGAAATTGATGTACTAGCTTGCCTCAATGGGGCCCACATGACTTTTGGTGCTTCATCTTCTAGGGTTAGGTTTTTAGATGTCTAGGATTTTGGCATTCATGTTTATTGTAAAAATTCCTTCAGAGCCTCACATTACTCATCTTCTTGTGAATGAGCATAGCCGTCACATCTCTTCTCAAAGATAAGCTGCCACCATTCTAGCAAGATTCTTTTCATTCTGCATTTTACAATTTTAAGAATATTTCTTATTTAATAGAAGTCAAGTTTTACTATATCTTTTTTATTTTTCACTATGTCTCTGTGTTAATATTATAAATCTGTGGTTTTGTTTCCTTCTGCTCATAAATCCTGATCATTGGTATTAGAGTGGTTTGCCCCTTTTCATTTTTTTTAATGCATGTCCCTGATGCAGTCATGGTATAGAGAGTTGGGTGTTGAGATTGTTTCTCTTGAGGACAACTGCTCTAGCACACTCAAGAAACCGTCAATGGTGGGTGAAAATAAATATGACGAGATAGGGGATCTTTCAAATTTTTTCTCAAGGAATCCCTTGAGAGATAAAGGATTGAGATGATGGAGAACTTTGCACAAATCCTTCACCAATTGCCGACAAGCAATGCATTCACCTCAAGCAGAGGCACCACCATCTTTAAGATACAAATCAATTTTGATATTCCTATATTTGAAGGTCAAATATATGCAGATTCTGTAGATAAATGGTTAAACCTTCTAGAAGGGTATTTTTTTTCCACATCTTTTCTGATAGAGAAAAGATTACATTTGCGTTCCTCAAGGCCATCCCCCATGTTAAATATTGGTGGGAGACTTTCTATGAGCTAAAAGGAAATAGATGGATCCACATTATTTGCAGTTGCACCCACTTGGGGTTCCTTTAGGGATGTTATTAAGGAACAATAATACCTTGTTGAAAGTTATGTAGACTTGTATACCAGATGGACCACACTATGGAAGGAAAGAGACCAAACAATGCCAGAGTTCACCAATGTCTTCCATACCTTGTGCACCAAGCTGGGTATTGTTGGCAGCCACCAATTCTGTCGATTTTTATCATGATTAAAATCATCACAAAGAGATTATATCTTTATGTAGCTTCCACCTCCTTAAATTTATAAACGCTTATGTTTCTAAGCTTTGAGGCGATGATTGGGACAAACTTGTATTATGAGTTTTTCGTTCAAATTTTTGTTTGTTTTGTTTAAAATTCATGACTGCAAGCATGGAATTTAAACAAGGACTTCAATTGGGTAATTATTCTATAGTTTGTGTTTTTATTATTTCATTTTACCAAAGAAACTACACCTCGAGGAAACCCATATGTTTCTAAGCTTCAATTTTTATAAACCCATTGATTAATTCACTGCCAATTTTTTTATGTATTATGGGTATCATCACTTAATTGGTCCTATGGTTGATCATTTGGTTTTATTTTTTGAAATTTATGAATGCGCAAAACATTGGATTGACATTCTATAGGGGCTTCATGCTCTCAACAGTCATATCAACTTTCATATCGCTTGGTACAGTTCTGATGTACCCACAACTACACCTCACCATGTTGTTCTGTGCATTAATGAACCCATTCATTATTCGAATTAGAATTCGATGGTAGTCGAGGGTTTGATATTCATTATGTGTGAAAATGTTTTTTATCATGAATGGACAACTCTTGGACATGATAGAGGTACTAGAGTGGGTTAAATGACATCCCTGTCAAGGCTATGGATGCCTACTAGCAGTAGTGGCCTTGTCAATGGTATCGAAGTCAACTGCATAAACATCACTACACCTGTAATCTAAATAAGATACCAGATTACATTTTCGAGCATAAATACATCCAATGATAAATTGCGTTATTTTTTGAGTTATGATTGGAATGCTTGATTTGTTGTTAACTGTTTCTAAAAAATTATTTCATTTGAGCCCATGACATAAATTTTCTGGTGATGCAGACATGACTGCTTCGCCCAGCATGTTGCCATTGTTGGTAGCCACCAATTTTGTCGATTTTTATCATGATTAAAATAATCACAAAGAGATTATATCTTTCTGTAGCTTTCACCTCCTTACATTTATAAATGCTTATGTTTCTGAGCTTCAAGGCGATGATTGGGCTAAACTTGTCTTATGAGTTTCTCATTCAAATTTTCGTTTGTTTTTTTTTAAATTCATGACTGCAAGCATGAAATTTAAACAAGGACTTCGCTTGGGTAATTATTTTGCATTTTGTGTTTTTCTTATTTCATTTTACCAAAGAAACTACACCTTGATGAAACCCATATTTTTCTAATATTCAAGTTTTATAAACCCATTGATTAATTCACTACCACAATTTTTATGTATTATGGGTATCATCACTTAATCGGTCCTATGGTTGATCGTTTGGTTTTATTTTTTGAAATGTATGAATGTGAAAAACATTGGATTAACATTCGATATGGTCTTCATGCTCTCAACCGTCATATCAAATTTCATATCTCTTGGTACAGTTTTTATGTACCCACGACTACACCTCACCATGCTGTCCTGTGCATTAATAAACCAATTCATTATTCGAATTGGCATTCGATGGTAGTCGAGGGTTTGATATTCATTATGTGTAATGGCTCTTAGTTCCGCGTGCCCTTCGGTTTCTTGTATCTCTAAACTTAAGTTACGAAGCATGTCAATCTCCAAACTTCATAGGTTTCAGGCCATTTTAGTTTGCACAGATCTCTCTTTGCTACTCGTTTATTGGAAGCCGAAGCCTACCTCCTGTGATATATATTGTGTCTTTTTCACAGTGGCCATGGCCCTTGTGGTTTGAATCGAACCGAATGGTTGTCAATAACTTCTTCCCACAATGATGCCATAGATGACTTGAAGGTTCACGGTTGGGATGTCTTCCTCAAGAAATTCAAAGGTTACAATATTATGGTCACACAGGCCTTTGCGCAGACATTTGATGGGTTTAGAGCCAATATTAAGGATGTGCAATTGGGGGTCACATAGGACTTTATGGCCCAGGTGACATGACTCCTACAGGAAGGTGAAAAGTGGTTTAAAAATGCCAAATTGGAGGATGTTCCATGGATCTTGTTCATGGTCTCTCATGAGTCTACCTACTTCCCTAAAGGTAATCCTATTAACCTCCTGAAACCTCTATGGCACAACCTTATTTTGAGTTTGAAACAATTTATAACCTGCGAGGACAAGTATGGTTTGGTATTTTTATACCACATCCGATTGGTGATGTTATTCATAGGGTTTGAACTGAACATGTCATTCTACTTGTTAATGAGCCTATATAATATGTCAAAATACTACAAGAGACAGAGAATGAACCCTTTTTCAATCCTCTTCCATCACGGGATTGTAAAAATCCTGTTGCTATCGCACCTGTCACAAATCAGGGACACTTGGGAAAGTTTCCCGAGTCGAAATGTTTTTTCCCAAACTGAAAATATAGTGAACCCGCCTTTAAATGTAAACCCCAATTTGGATAGTCCCATGACCGAAAGCTAGGGTTTCAATTCACATATTTACTGTGAAGTTAATGAACCAGTCTTTGTTTCTTTGCAAAAATCCTGAGGTAAGAAACCACGATGTATGTGCTCGCCCAGAAAATCATTGGAATAGGTAATGGATGTGCTGAAAGTAATTATTTCCCCTACCCTTGCTTCCGAGCCTAATCAGGGCCATAGTGACAAACCTACTGTAAATAAAATTTGTAAGGGTGAGAAAAAACAAAGCTCATATTTGGATTTTATGAATAAGAGGTCTGGTTGATTGATATCTAGGATTTTAAGGAATATAAAGAAGGATCATTTGACCTCAATCTCTACGATCAAGGTCAATGATCATTTTTCAGATGAAGAGATAAATGATTTCCTTGCTCAGGAAGATCCGGACAACTAATGTCTTAAGAATGAAATTGTTGGTCAAGCTGAGCCATATGACTTTGTCTCTAGATTACCACCATTTATGAAAGGTCAAGAGGGATTTACTGGCCTTATCCATGACTTGAAACAATCTGCAAGGAAGCATGAAATACCTGCTGTTGAATACATCCCACCTCAGCCTGCTATAGCACCAGTACATTATGACAATTGTTTGGATTGGGTAGAGCTCTATTACAGGGACATACCATTGTTACAGGCACAAGTAAAACATATGGCTTCTCAGAATTCTTTACTTGAACGAGAAAACCAAGAATTGAAAGCATACACATAAAGGGAAAATAAAAGATCCAAAAGATCTGGTAATATAATCATAAAAAATGCGACCAACTTCAATGCCATCATTAATCTGGAACTATCCAATCCTTCACTGTCTAATTTCTAAATGGTAAAATTGATTTTGTTTGATTTTATTTTATTCTATTAAGAAATTCAAAATAAGAAGATTTAGTTTTGATTTCCTTTGTTAATAATAAGACTAACTACATAATCTTTGATTCTGTAGCCAGTCTATTTCTGAATATTAGTTAGCAATATTTTATGAATATCAATTTCATTTTGCTATCTACAGGAAAATGATAATTATGTTGTTGTTTACATGGAGAAACCATCTTGGATCATACGCTCTATTATTCAGTAGTTTCTTTATTTTATGTGATAAAACTTTGTTATTATTTTGACAAACCAAATCCTACAAGAGTGGTTTCCAGTTGTACTATTTTTGTAAATACTATCTATTTTTTCGGGATTGCACTCTATCTTGTATGATAAGAGTTTGTGAATCCTAAACTAGTTTAAATAGTGATCACTGTTAGTAGTAAATACATCTTTTGCTGGGATACATTATGGACATATGATTTTGAAAACTATTATGGAGAAGCTGGTCACCATTTGGCTTTAGACCTGTGTGTCACTTACCCCATTATGTTTTTTCCTCCATATTATGAAATATTATTACGTTTGATGCAACTTTAGTTTGGTTATCGTATGGTATTTCATATTATTAAGTATTTTGATGATGTTTGTAATTTGTTGTTCCATTTTACATCTGTGATCAATCTTCCATTTGATAATTGTCAATTTATTATAGATATCAAATGATAGATTATATTAATTCTTTGAATTGAGTTTCTTCTTTCTATAAGTGTTGATTATCATAAGATCACAAGATCTGTACATTTTATATCATTCCGTTGTTGTATTCTTTCTCCAATGCATCTTTGAGTTTGTTTTGGGAGTATTAGCACTATTCTGTTACAGGTTTCCCTCGTATGTTGGACAGTCAGGAGTTTGGATTGCATAGGAAGATAAATTCAGTTTAGTCGATTAGTTACAGGTTAGTTTATATGTTATTTAGTTAATTTATTTGTTAATGAAATAAGAACAAACATGAATTAGATTTTGAATGTTTATGTATTCTTATTTCAATTATACTTGATTAGCATTCATTTGTTTTAGATATTTAGACATTCAAAAGAAAACATAAAAATGTATGTGCTTTCTTTATCTCTTTTATAAACACTTTCAAAAACATTCGTTTCGCAAGATGTCAAGTAAATATTGTACGTTGTACATCGACTGTTTATAATCAAATTCACATAATTGTGTTTCTATTTGAACATTTGTAATTATTAAACTTATATTAGTATCATATCTTTATAGATTAGTTTCTTTTCTTTTATTATTTTTAGGACTTTAGTTGGCCAATGGAGCCATTAAACCCGTCGGGTCATTTCATTCCAAACAACTTGGGTTATTTAGACAACCCCATCTGGATTTGACCTTCCAGTTGATGGTGTCACATTCGCCCGTCAATAGGTATCAAATATTCTGAGCAATATGTGGTGCTCAAGTACCGCAATGGTTTGCATAGATACATCCAAACAAAAATGGATTTTTTGGATATCTCATCCTTAGGAGTGACCTATTGAGACGACATCAAAATCGAGAAGAAGCTTAAACAAAAGATGTGAAAGTTTGGGTTTCGGAACCCCTTAGAGTAGAAGCAGGGTAAGGGTAGCCCCAACTCATTAAACAAAGGACATAGAAAATATGGGAAATCTAAGGACAACCAGTCCAAGACGCAAGAAAAGAAGGACAATGGGAAGATGACTAAAGATACCAGGAAGTGGTGCAACTTCCATAAGAGCCCCCAACATAACACTACTAATTTCCACTCAAAGTAGTGTTTGGTGGCCGAGGTAAGAGCTTCTGAATAATATGCGGGTTCCAACTCTGATTCAAAAACAAAAAAGGGGAGATAGATCACTGACATGGAACCCAATGCCACCGTTTCTACCACCAATATCCATCCCCATGAACCTGATGATCCATAGGAAGGCAAGCACCTCTTTCATTCATAGATGTGGGTGAAAGGAACTCCGCTGCAATTCATCATTGATAGTGGTATCCAAAAGAACCTCATCCCAGTATAGGTTGTCAAGTGGATATCCTTGCAAACAACATCACACTCACAACCCTACTCCATCATATGGATCCATCAAGGAAATGATCTTTACATCAGCCAACGATGTCGCATGTTGTACGACATCAAGCCATTTAAATATGAGGTATTGTGTGATGTTTCTCTCCTTGAAGTTTGTGATGTTATTTTAAACCAACATTATTTATGGAAACATCATGTTATATATGAGTCTATGCTTCACAATCTTATAATTACTTTGAACAGGAAATTGTACATGATACATGAGGTAGTCCCACCTAGTGCTATTTCCTTGATCTCTGCCAAGAAATGCAAGAAGGTCATTTCTTAGACTGGGAAGTTTGTATTCTTCATGATTTTCTCTCAAAGTGAGAAAAAGGTTACAACCACATCCATGGCCTCTGAGGCCAACCTCTCCATGCATCAGAATCAAGTGGATAAGGTCATGGAATAATACAAATACATCTTCTCATCACCTATTGGGGTACCTCAGCACTGTCAGGTCAAGCATCCCATTGATATGACCCCCGATGCACAACTATTCAATGGGACAGTCTATCGCTACTCTTTGCTAGAAAATGAGGAGATCAAGTGTCAAATCCAAGAACTTCTCCACAATGGGAACATCTGGCCCAACTCATCACCTTGTGGAAGTCCAATCATGCTGGGGCAAAAGAAAGACAAGACCTGGTGACTCTGCATTGATTACCAGGCCCTAAATAAAATCACAATCAAGAACCAATACTCGATTCCCATAATTGACGATCTCCTTGATCATATCAAGGGGGCCAAATACTTTAGTAAGATTGATCTGAATTTTAGCTACCATCAGGTTCCAATAGATCAGACATATGTATGGAAAACTACCTTCAAGTCAAAAGAAGGTATTTTTGAATGGTTGATCATGCCCTTTGGTTTGACAAATGCCCCAACAAATTTCACGAGGATCATGGATGACTTTAAGGATGAAAATTTATTTTAAAATGCAAAAACCTTGGCGAATCTTAGTAATCCTTCATATGCCAACTATCAATGTTTGGCAATATTTTTGTAAAAATATTCAAATTTCCAAGGATTCTATATAGTTTGTATAAAATTTTGGCGATTTTTAAGGTAAAATAATTTTATCCTATAGAATTTGGGCGAATTATTTTTAGAATAGCTAATCTTGTTTCGGGAAAAACAATGGAAAATTCTCCCATGAGCGAAATTTAGCCCCTAAAATCATCCCTGAATTGAGAATGATGGATGATATCTTGCGGCCTTTCACTAATTATTTTTTGGTTTTGTATCTGGATGATATTCTCATCTACAACAAGATTTGGGTAGAACACTTGCAGCATATTCAACAGGTTCTACACACTTCATGGAAGCACAATCTATATGCCAACTTGTAAAAATTCTCCTTTGACATGGACAAGGTCTAGTACCTAGGATACATTGTTGATGCACATGGTGTGCATGTTGATCTAGACAAGATCCAAGTCATCTATGACTAGCCATCCCCAACCACACTCATTGAGATTCAGAGCTTCTTATGCCTTTCCAATTTCTTTCGCAAGTTCGTGTTGGGATTCTCCCATATTTCATGGGCGTTTAGCCAAATAACCAGGGGTGGTGGTAAGGAAACATTTGTGTAGAGTCTGTCCCAACAGAAAGCGTTCAATGATATGAAGCAACACTTGTGCTCAGCCCCAGTGATTTAATTACCTGACATGCAACCACCCTTTGAGATCGAGATAAATTCTTTAGACTATGCTATGGGTTCAATACTCACTCAGCACGACCACCCTGTGGCCTATCATAGTGAGACACTATCAGATGTGATCCATAAGTACCCTAATTACGACAGATAAATGTACTCCATTATGCAAGCCTATCGCTAGTGGAGGCATTGCATTCTCGGGAAGGAGACAGTCATCCACAATGATCATAAGCTGCTGCAATTCATGCAAACACAAGGAAAATTGTAGAATGAATTCCATCAGAAGTGGTCGATATATTTGCAGTAGTTCCACCTCAACATCAAGTACAAAAAATGAAGCACCAACCGAGTCACTAATTGCCTCAGTTGACCTCTAGTCGTGACACTCACCATAGTGCTAGACTCTTGTGGCCACGAGACCTCTAGATTGCCCCACCTCTATGAGACAGATCCCGACTTCTCCAACACCTACCAGATGTTGGGCACAAACACAACTATCAATAATTTCCATCTTCATGATGGGTTACTGTGCCATCTAGGCCATATCTATGTTCCATCAAGTGAGCGAACAAATCTGATTTGGGAATCCCACTATAGTCGTGTGGCATGAAAATTCGTCATGGAAAAGATAGTGACAGTTTTGCAAGAACATTTCTACTGGCCGAAACTTCGATAGGATGTGAACAAGTATATTCAGTCCTGCACTACTCACGCTATTGAAAAAATGAACACTAAGAAACAAGGCCTTTACACTCCTCTTCCTACTCCTGAAAGGACCTGGGAATCCATCTCAATGGACTACATGTTAAGCCTTCCATCCACCAAGCGGAGAAATAATTGTGTTTTTTTGGTTGTTGATCACTTTTCCAAGATGACGATTCTGGTCACCTGCAAGAAGAACATCACAGAGGGGCCACTGCCAATATCTTCTTTGAATGAGTGTGGGTACATTTTGGGATATCAAAAACCATTTTATCATATCAGGACAAATGATTCCTCAACACATTCTGGTCAAGCCTCTGGTTACTTCTGGACACCAAGCTCACCGAGTCCACTACTTCCCACCCCTAGACGGATGGCCAAACTGAGGTCATCAATCGGATGATCATGAAAATCATATGCATGTACAATTCCAAGCACCATCACACCTAGGATAAGAGTCTTTCCTATGTTCAACGCAATTGCAATATAGCCATACATAACTCAACCGATCACAACCCCTTTTAGGCGGGGTTGAGATTTCAACCATTGGGTCCCATGGATGTGGCACTACCCCTTGAGGCAACCCAGGAAGACTCATCACATGCTCCAATTGAAGTTGAAAAATCCACTCGATTCATTGAGTGGATCAAACACATCCATCAATAGGTTCAACATATTTTACAGAAGTCCAATTCCAAGTAAAAGCAACGCCATGATCAACACCGGGTGCCACACTAATTTTAGGTGGGAGACAAAGTTTGGTTGCACTTGCAGAAAGAACACCTTACATGGAATCGTCAGATGATACATCCAATCCATTATGGACCTTACACCATCACCAAGTCTATGGGTGACAATGCTTTTGAGCTCAACCTTCCCCCCTTCCTTAGCTTGAACCCATTGTTCAATGTGGACCTCCTTTAGCCTTATTTTCCACCATTATTGGACACATCGAAGATAGCAGAACAATTGAAAACAACACAGACCAACCCAGACTACATGGAACATGCATCCACTGATCAGATCGTGTACACACATGTCAAGGGCACTCGCTAGCAGAGGATCCATCTTTATTAGGTTGTCAATGCAGGGAAACTCCTACACCAAGGAAAGTGGCTTACCCGGGGCCAAATTCAACAAACAATTCCTCATCTGAAGGGGGAACTTAATGAAATGGATACCATTGATTCCTAATAAGGGAGTATTTATCTATGATAATCTCGGTGGCCACCCACCTTTTCCAATTGGCTGAAAACATTTTTTTTTCCATGATAGGGAACCTCAATGATATTCAAAGTCTTTTATTGATCCCCCTAAATTAATATCCTCATCAATACCTTTCCAACGAGCTATCATTCACCCTAAATGGAGATCGTATGAAAAAGTTAAGACTCCAAGAAGTTGATGTAGTAACTTACCCCAACGAGGCCCACATGACTTTTGACACTTCATCTCCTAGGGTTAGGTTTTTGGATGTATAGGGTTTTGGAATTCATCTTTATTTTAAAAATTTATTCAAAGCCTCATTTACTCATCTTATTGCGAATGAGCGTAGCCATGACATCTCTTCTCAGAGATAAGCTACCACCATTCTAGAAAGCTTGTTTTCAGTCTTCATTTTATAGTTTTCAACATATTTCTTATTTAATAGAAGTCAAGTTTTACTTTATCTATGTTATTTTTCACTATTTCTCTGTGTTAATATTATAAATCTGTGGTTTCATTTCATTCTTCTCATAAATCTGGATCAAATTCATTAATCATACGATGACACATCATCATTCCATGTCATGTCCACATCACAGACTGTGTTGTATTTTCATGTCAGTCGTCCACGTCTGCTACCACATCATATTTTGTACTTTATTTTTTCATCATATTCCATGTCATCATTGTACAAAATTCTCTTATTAATCACTGATGTTTGGGGGTTTTAATGTAACATTCTATTAAGTATACACACCTTTCCAGTTACATCGATGGACTCAATGGGCATTGACAAGATCAACAAACGATGGAGTTTCCCATGAAAATAGTTTCATCCAATCATATACGGTATCATTGGAATCGACTCAAACTCATCTCAAATAACACATGGGGTATGTAAAAGTGATGATGCCGATGAATATTTCCTTAGAAAAGAAAAATCATCCAATTATGGGAGTGAATGAATATGGTCTGTACAAAATATTTAATTCAGGTCTCGTCCATTTTCTATGGTTTTATGAATTCCATGATACCTAACATTGCAACAAACCATGAACCAATCAAGAGTTAACACGTCACTTGTTTCATTTTCTTTTCTACGTTAGACATCCAGTCATCAAGACATGTTTGATTTCCACATCATCATATGACATCATGGCTAAGGGCATCAAAAGAGAAAAAGTTTTAAAAAACACCGATGAAACAATTTTACATAGTATAATCTAAGCTGTCGAATCAAAAGAAAAAATAGATCTTGACTATTGGTCCTCCCTCATAAACTATTCTAAAAATGTCATTTTTTTTTCCTGAGTGTAGAAAATGTTCTAAAAGTCGTCGATGAGAGAAAAACCCAATTTTGTACTTTTGTAATAACTTTTGATCCCAGACTCCATTTAAGGAATTCATTATACTGTTGGAAATTTATCGTCGATCTATACAACTTTTTAGTTTTATATTTTGTATGATTCCTCATTATGTATTTACAATTTTTGAAATAAAGATGACATGTAAAATTCTTACAGTATTTTCATGATAACTTTTGATTCCGATCCTTGTTTTGAGAATTCCATATATCATTGGAAATGTATCATAAATAGATGAAACTTTGTTTTATATGTTTTTATTGATTTGACATGGTTTGTTTCAAGTTTACAAAATAATGGAAATCAAGCTCAGGGAAGTGACTTGAATATTTTGTTTTAAGATAAATTAATTGTTTTATTCGATAAGTTTGTTATGAAAAGTATATTTTTATTCATAATATACAATTTTTATGATCTAGGTACATACAATGGGAGTAATTTAGCATGGTGAGAATAATTTTAATATTACATGTTGCAAATTGGTAGATTTCCATCAGTTGACAAACACAAGCATGAAAACAGAGTTGGAAGAATTGGTGATTGGGTGCATGAACATTCCAATTTTAGAAGTGAATGATTACTAAAGATTGAAGAATGAATTAGTTAGAGCTAACTGTGCCTAAAATAAAATAAAATCAAATGAAAGATGCATGCATGAGGTTGATAAATAAAGAACAACGGGTTAAATTATTTAATCAAGGGAATATTTATGAGGTTGAGCATGCATGGATTGAAGTCGACAGTTAATTGGAGATGTATCTAAATGCATGGACTTTCTCATGAATGATTTATCAATACTTTTGTTCAGTGAAGATACAGATTACATGAGGAGATTACATGAATTTTAATAATTTTTTTTTTTTTTATTGTACTGGGGGAATCGGCAACTGGCGGGTCTCGTACTCGCGTGACACGGGGTCGATCCCCGTCGGCTACCACTATAACCTCAGGTGCAACCACCCAACCCGCAAGAATGGCGCACAAGTAAATCCAGGTGAGAATCGAACATGAGACTTCATTTTACAAATTTCCTTCCATTTGCACGGCACTTGCCAATCCATCTACACCCGTGCGGGCTTAATAAATTTTTATTTTATTTTTATTCCATAATTAAATTAGTTTTTATCTTATAAATAAATAGATCGACCTCTTAGAAAGGGTCTTTGATCTCTTGAACTGTTTCAAGATATTTTCGATCTTTGGAGGGATTTCAAACGGATTATAACCGAAGAATTATTTCAAGGATGAATTCAAAAACTCTTTGGATTCAAGACATTCTGGTTTGGTGAATCTTTGTGTGTTTATTCATTATTGTTGATTATTCTACAATTGATTAAATACTACATGAATCTTGTAAGATTTTCAATACTTTTAAGTTACCTTTGTTGGTTGAATGAAGTGCTAGATACTTTTGGTTAAATATTATTTTCTTTATTAGTTAATCTTCTTCTATGTTATGTAGTATATGGTTGAATTATTTCAGAGTATATCACAATTACATGTTATCTCTTTATATTATTAATTCATTGTTGTTTCCTAGATATTATCTGATGAGTAATATACTCTTAGTGGAATTATTTCTTCAGGAATCCTAAGTCTTAGATAGTTTTCATTGACTATTTCCATAGGTTATCCTCAACACAAATTTCTCAAAATTCTTTAGTTTTCTCCTTTCCTGCAGTAAATAGACTTAAAAGATCAAAACAATAAAAAGAACGAAACCGAGTAACTTTTAAATCCCATCAAAACTTGCTGGACTATCACTCTAGAGAATCACGCTAATTTAAATAGAGAAGAGTCTAATTGGGCCTTGTATTTGGGCGTGATTGCTATTGTTGAGTCAAAGGGAATTTAAACCCCTCAACACTATGATGTAGAGTGATTCAAGGATCTTCAAGCATTCCACTGCTATGCTCGAGTAATGTCCACTCTGCAAGAGACCTTCGAAAATCTTCTAAAACCCTTGCAAACTTGATTTGGTGAAATGTTGCAATCCTTGATTTGCAGAGGTCCTCGCAGGACATATAGTGAGGCCTCGTAGGATAACCCGTGATCAACATGTGGCGGTGTATCCTTCCCCAGCTATGCTAAAACCTCTTGACACCTACAAATCTGGCGATTGACCTCCTTTGGAAAAATGCTGCAACTACGCAAGATGATATGCCTCCAAACTCTCTCCTGAATGAAACCAAACACCATCATGAAATCAAATGAGGACTCTGGATGAATCCTCATCCTTTTCTATCTAGGGTGGATATTTCACCACCAAAACTAAACTGAGATGGAAGGGTTTTGCTAAACCCTAATGAAATAATAACTTCAAGAGCACTCCAATATGAGATATCAAATAAGAATGCTAAAGAGGAGGGTTACCCCTCTTTTTATCCCGTTCTAGATCTTTCCCCTTTTTGACCAAATCAAACCTTCTCTTTATTTTCCCTCCATTTCTATTTAAATATAATTATTTATTTTATTTAATGTCACTTTTAAGATTTGTCATTCTTTTAACCTAGTGATACCAAATAAACTTCCTTGACTCCCTTTTTCCTTGTTTATTATAACCTACATGAGTTGTATAGGATATTGAGTCATCCTCCATCATGATCAATAAAAAGGGGACATTACAATCCTCCCTTCCCAAGATTGCTTGTCCTCTAGAAACTCCAGATCAGAGTGTTATAAGATCTGCTCTTCTTCCCAGGTAACATCTTATGTAGGCATTCCTCTCCATAAAACTAAGTACTCTCGAATGATCCTTCTCCTCAGCCTTCGTTCCCTAACATGAAAAATCTTCTCGGGATCTAGGACCAACTTCCCTTCCTCATCTAGTGGAGGAATATCTGACAATGCAATGACCTGCTGTTCCAATGCCTTCTTGAGGCAGGATACATGGAAGGTGTTTTGGATCCTACTACCCTCTAGTAGCTCTATCTCATATGCTACTTCCCCAATTATCCTTATCACTCTATAGGGTCCATAAAAGCACAAAATTAGCTTATATGCACGATTCTTCTTCAATGATTATTGTCTATAAGGATTCAATATGGGAACGACTAGATATCCAACCTCAAAGTTGTGTTCTAGCATGTTCCTATCAACACACATATTCTGTTGATTCTGAGTGACCTACAAATTATGCTTCAGGAATCTCAATATGTCCTGAATTTCTTGTAACTAGTCTTTGGCCTTGAGAGATATTCTCTCTCTAAACACCAAATCCACAAAATATGGAGCCTCATAGCCATACAATTCCCTGGATGGGATCATCCCAATGGACATGTGATGAGTGGTGTTGTAGAAATACTCCCCAAAATGCATCTAATTTATCCATTCTTGTTGCTTCCTTGACACATAGTTCCTTAGGTACCTCTTGATCCATTTGTTTACTATTTTGGTTTTCCCATATATCTAGGGGTGATAGATAGTACTAGGTGTTAACTCTATCCTAGATAACCTGAATAGCTCCTTCCAAAACACACTGACAAACCTGCTATCCCAGTCACTGACTATGTTTATCGGAAGACCAAGGAGTCTAAACACCTCCATGAAGAATATATTTTCTACCTAAGATGTGATGTACTCCATAGGAATGGAAAAGAAGTGCACATATTTAGTCAATCTATCCATTACTACATAGATAATGTCCCTGCCCTGCACCTTTGGCAATGATGTGATGAAGTCCATGGAAATGATATCCCACTTCTACTGATGAATCAACAATATATGAAGTAGTCATGTAGGATGTGTGAAATATAACTTGTTCTTTTGGAAAGTCATGCACTCCCTCACATGATGAAGTACATCCTACTTGAGACCCTTCCAGGAAAATCTCTACCTCACCTTCCTGTAGGTTTTCAGATACCCTTGGTGCCTTGGTAATGGCGTGTCATGTACTACCCTTATAATATTTTCCTTGAGTTTAGACTCATGGATAATATAGATCTTGTATTTGTATTAGATGATGCCATCCACTACCCTGTACCTACCATCCTGAATACTTCCTTCTATTAGCTCAAAAACGAAGGTGTTCTTGGAGTATTCCACCAAAAGGATGGATTTCCAATCTATTGATATTTCTGTCATGGAGAAGGCTACAGGTCTCCCAGATAAGGTGTCAATAACTATATTATTCTTCCCCTTTACATACTACATTTTAAAATCACATGCCTACACCGTACTCATGCATTTCTGCTACCTCTCATTTAGGTCCCGCTACTCCAAGAAATATCTCAAGCTGTTGTGGCCATTCCTAACCAAAAAGCATCCTCCTACCAAGTAGTATTTGAATTTTTCCAATGCATGCATGGTGGCTAACATCTTCTTATCATAGATCAAATAGATATTATAGGGATCCCTTAACCTTATTCTCTCGAAATAGATTGAGTGTCTTCTCTGCATCAATATTTCTTCTATCCCCTCATAGGACGTGTCACACTCTAGGACAAAAGGATCTGTGAAATTTGGGAGTGATAATACTAGGAAAGTGATCATCACCCTCTTCATTCTGTCAAATGCTACCTATGCATCCTTTGAATATCGTAGCACCCCCTTATTGGTGAGGTATGTGAATGGCACAACTAATTGTGAAAATCCTTTCACAAAGTGTCTATAATAACTGCATATCCCGAATAATCCTCGTAAATCTATGAGTGATTTGGGGGTGGGACAATCTAATATTGTTTGGATATTATCCTGATGTACCTCTACTCCTTCCACACCAATCACATGCCCCAACCATATGATCTCTATCAACCCAAACTCACACTTTGCCTCCTTGGAAAAAAGTGAATGATCCTCCATAATGGTGAGAATCTCTTCCACATGCTTCAAATGTTCCTTCCACGTCCTGTTGTAAATAAAAATATCGTTGAAGAACACCAGTAAGAATTTCCTCAAATGTTTGTTGAATATATGGTTCATGCACGACTGAAAGGTAGCTGGTGCATTAGTCAACCCAAATGACATGACTAAAAACTCATAGTTCCTATAGTGAAACCTGAATGTTGTTTTATGGATACCCTCCTCTCTGACCTGAATATGGTGGTATCTTGATCACATATAAACCTTTGAGAAGTACACTGCCCCATGCAACTCGTCTATCAATTCATCAATATTAGGTATTGGGTATCGATTTTTGATGGCCTTCTTGTTCAATGCCCTGTAGTCTATGCACATCCTCATAGTGCCATCCTTCTTCTTCACTAGTACAACTGAAGAAGTGAAGGGACTAGAAATAGGCATGCTATGTCCCATATCCAATAACTCCTTTATGGTATTCTCTATTTCATCCTTGAACCTCTTCAAATTCCTATAGGGTGTGGTGATCACAAGCTTCGACCCCTCTTCTATCTCAATGACATGCTCAAATCCTCTGTCAGGTGGTCTTCCTGATGGCAATGGTTCAAACACTCTTTCATGCTTTCCCACAATGCCTAGATATTCGAAGAGTACTGTTGGTGATCCTATGATGGCTTCTCCATGGTGATCAAGCACTATGCTAAGAAATCCACATCGCCATGTCTAAAAAGGGCCTCCATGCGTTGTTTAAACACTATATCGGGGGCACATGTCGACATACCTCTTAGGATGACTCACTTTCCACCATTGTCCTGAAACTCCATCCTCTTGTCCCGATAATACATGCGGATATATCCCAATGAGTAAAACCACTAAACTCCTAGCACCACATGAGTATCTACTAAATCCATGACATAAAAGTCATCGGTCAATGTATAGTTTCCCAATGTTACTTCCAATCCTCCGATCCTCTAAGTACACGTCATGTTGTACCCATATGATACTACCACATTGAATCCCTCAAAATAATCCACATGGATTCGTCTCCTGGTTACAAGTGAAACATCAATTATTTTTTGGGTTTCCCCACCATCAAACAATGTTGTAACCCTTTGTCCCTACATAATGCCCCTGACCCTGAAGGTGTAATATTTAGGGACTCCTAAAAGTGTGGAAATGGTCACTCCCTTGGGGATATCCTATAATGGCTCCTGTTTTTTAGCATTCAATTTCTCACCATTGTCTTATCCAATACCCCCATCATCATTGTCATCCTCCTCATCGAAAACTACCTCAATATAATGAACTTTACATTTTCCCATACATCGATGACCCGGTTCCCATGTCTCCTTGAAACTGTAGAAAATATTCTTCCTTCTTAGTTCTCTATGAGTCTCCTCATCCATATTATCCTTTACTGTCCATGAATTCTGGTAAAACTGTTGAAACACACACTGACATTGAGAGGGTGGGGGGGGGGAGGGGGGTGAATCAATGTCTTGTACTTTTGGATAATTTTCACACTTTCTCGGATTACTTAAATTAACTGAATACCATATATGTATTTCAATTAGATATTCATAAATATTTATAACAATTATAAAAACACCAAATGTATAAAGAAGAATAAATATCATATATTTATTAAATTTGAATAAGTACACATGATACCAATCATCAAACTATTTAACACTAATTGAATAAGAGAGATCCAACTCCCAGATACAAGACACAACTTGTAGTTCTCAGATCCAACCGAGAAGTGAGGATCCAACCCTCATAACAAGACTCAACTTGTAAACATGCACCAACCTGACAAAGAATGATTTTTCATTCAATCCATTGTATTTATATTTGATCCACCGAGATACATCTTCTTCCGACACAAGATTCTCTTTAAATAGCCATTTCAAAAGGTGTGATATTGAAACATTGTGTCTTTTAATAATAAACCATTGTATCTTTTAAATAATGAACCATTGTACTATTTATATAGTTTTTCAAGTTCCTTTTAAAAGACATGACTATTTTTAAATAACAATTGATTCCCCCCTTTTTAATTTTAATTAAATTTTTACTTTACCATGGCTCAATACCACCATGGTTTGTAAATACCATGTGCACTTTTACTTTCACCATTTTTCTTTAATCCAATTTTATTTTTATCTTTTTCATCCAATTTTATTTTACCTTTTTTCTTTATTTCACTTTCATATTTATTTTTATGTAAAATCCGTTTCCACTTAACTTTTTCCACTTTTGTATTTATACTCCATATATTAATATTTATATTAATATTCTCGATTAATATTTAATCTCCATATATTAATATTGAAATTTATATTAATATTATCCATTAATATTTAATCCAATTTATCATACTGTAGATTTCACATCTACCCTGTTCCATTAACTTTCATGCGTTATATTTTTGCGAATTGTGTTAGAACTATCCAATCTTACTTCCTCTTTGATCATTCAATTCCCGTCGTTATTTTTCAAAAAATATTCATCCATATTTTCCAACTTCCACCAATTTGCAAGCTTGCAGTCGATCGACTCTTCTTGTTGGTTGACTTGTCTTCGAGCTACATTGGATTGAATTCTATCTCAATTTCTAGATAGTTTACCTCATTGTTGTTTGAATCGACTCGACTTGTGACTCAATGGTATCAATGCTTCTTCACCAAACATCCACCATAGACATTTTCACCATCATAACTTGTTAAGGGGAATTCTTTTGTTCCTTCCTTGTCATCAACCTTATCATGATTAACAAATCATATCTTTTCATTGTCTGTTACAATTAAAATATTTTGAATTGTCTCTCTTTAACCTCTTCCTCAGATTGAATATACCGAGTGTCTTCTAAGTCACGTTTACATGTGAATCTTTCTCTGTCTCTTCTATGGACTCTACTTTAATTAATATCTTCTGAATCACTTCTACCTCAAGGTGATCTTCCTCTTCCTACGATTTTATTATATCATTCTATAATTATTCCTCAGAAAATATATTATGAATTATATTACTGAGTTACTTCCTTGGACACTACTTTAATTAAAATCTTCATAATTGTCTCTCTTTGGTCTCTGCCTAAACTCCTGTTAGTTTTTCAGTTTTGACAAACCTCTCACTAACTCATTGAACTTCAAATAGCGGTTGATTGTGTTTCATAATTCTTGTGTGTCCATATTTTCCATCGCATATTTTCAACAAGTCTCGACTCCTTCTTTTCATATGAGATCCCCAATGGACCCGAAAATACATTTAACAGAACTGTACCAATACGTCATGTCCGCCTATTAGACTTTATTCAAACCATTAAGTTTCCTTACTATATCATTGTGCAGAATAATCATGATCATTCATTTGATTTGTGCGAGATGACTCTAGCCGTAGATCTCTTCGTGCATCTTCTTAAAATGGTGGATCATATGTTGATTTTTATATAGAGACACGCGACACTCTATCGTACTGACACGTGGACACCATGAATCGATCACTTAAACTTCTTAAACATCCGAATCCACTTGACATGTGGCATCACTTTAGGATGAAATGTGGCATGCTCGTAGACTACCACATTATCATTCACATTGCCATGTCACCATTATCATTCAATGACAACATTTTCATGACTTATAATTTATCCTTTGATACCACTCATCAAGCATATCCTTCTTATTTCTTGACTGTCCATGTTTGACTACTGTCCATATTTTATTAATGTCCATGTTCGATTCATGTTTCCATCATTGAAAACACATAATCAATAATGCCAAAAATCGCCCCCTTTGGCATTGAGGGAAACATATCTGTAAAACAAATGAGTTTGTAGATTTTCTCCCCCCATCACTGATCTCATCTTCAAATTGGGAGATTAATTTTGTTTTACTACTTCTCCCCCTTTGACATCAATGATAAAAACTGAAACTCTTACTGCTTCTCTACCCCTGTGAATGTGCCAACTGCTATCTCGATCTCTTGGGATTTTATATTCAAATAGGTAGTCTTCTTGATACCAACTTTTGTAGTGAGCAAGTCTTTTCAACCTAATAAAATCATTTCCTTATTTGATGACCAAATGAAATACTCCCCTTGAGTTTTTATTGTTTCATATGGTTTTATTTTCTTCCCCTTTTGTGATAAAGGACAAGGGTGTGAATCTTAATGATCTTCTTGATCTACCTCTTATTCTTCTCGATATTCCGATACCAATTGATCATTACCAATTCATCAATAGCAATTGATTTAATTTCTATTCTACAATCAATTGTTAAGGTATGTTACCGATTTCAATTATTTGATACTAAGATATCTTGCTACTCTTTGTCGTTAATCAATTTTATCTGTTCATGCTCTATCTTTATACATTTTGAACTCCTCTGTTGCTTTCAAATTCTCTAGTTGATGTGATTTTTCATTCCTCATCGAGAGACCCATTTTTTTATATGAAATTTTCAAGAAGTGTTTTGGATATTTTTAGGCATTTAGGAGAGGCATGGTAGGAAGATAAACATTTTCATTCTCTTGGAGTTTTGTATTTTCTGAATCTTTGTAGCTTTGTTGTGATTTCTTTCTCCAAATATTTCCATGAGGGACTCTGCTGGTTGGACCTTTCCTTTCTGAATTTGTCCTTTGATATTTGTCATCTACTCTTTTATTCCAAACTTCATTAAATTTTCTTCCTGAGTTGTATGGATTATTCCTCATGGGTTGACTTATTGATTTCCTGCAGTCTTGAGATTTGTGGCCAAACCTATCAAAGTTGTAACATCTCATTGTATGGAAAACCTTTGTTGTGTGTCCAACATAATTGCAACTCCAAAATTTTATTAAGTTATTGGACCTTCCCGAAATTTTCCTTTCAAGACTCTTGCATTCCAATGTTTTATGACCAAATTTATGATAGGAAAAGAAATAACCATTGAAGGTGTTTCCATACTCAATTTGTTTTGATATGAGAAGTCTTCCTTTTGATATGCTTCTTGGTTTTGAATTTTATAGCTTCCTTTCTTAACAGAGTTCTGAGCTTGTATTTGGTAGGTGACTACACTTTTTCCCTTTGAGGAGGATGAGCCTTCCTCATGTTTGTGAATGAGGGCCCATTTTCCACCTTATTCTTTCTTATTGTACCCAAGACCAGTTTTTTCATTGGTTGGTCTTTGAATGTTCTAGATCCTATCTAGGATAGCTAAGCTATTATGGAATTTGACAGTTTCATTTATCTTTTCATTCTTTCTTTGGAGGTTGACAACTTCCAATTCCATCACGTGACATGATTCTTCCTTTTTAGTCAACTGGATCTTCAGGGCTTCTTCAATTTCCTTAGCTTCCTAAAGTTGAGTCTTTATAATAATTCCCATTTCTTTTATCTCTTCTAATAATTATGTGCATTTATTGGGCTTGTCATATGTCTTCCACTTTTTCACTTCTTTTGTCAGATCAACAACTTCAGTCTTCATTTTTTTTTTTATCTCTTCTTCTTTATCTTCTAGCTGATTCTTTTTTTCATGCTCTTCATGGTTATTTCTTTCATATTGATCTATCTGTTGTTTTAGCAACATATATTTCTTTTGAAGTTTATCCAACTCTTCTAGAGTGCACATAACTATGTATTCAGTATGGTCAAGAGCCTCCCTAGGAAATTTAATATATGAACCATTTTCTGGTTCCATGCAAATCTCTTCTAATGCGGATATAACATCAATATTAAGATTCAATATTTTTTCTTCAGTTATTACTGAGGTATGCATCAATTCCTTGATGGGGTTGTATTCTTCATTGATGACTGGGGATCACATCAATTCCTTGTTGGAGTTGTATTATTTATTGATGACTGGGGATTGCATCAATTCCTTGATGGAGTTATCTTCTTTTGTGTTCTATACTTTAATTTGATAGGAATTCTCCAGTTGGATCCATAACACTTTAGTAGAGGTGCAGTTTCCCATCGTTTCTTTGACTTGGTCGTACAGTCGATTCTAGATTGCTTTTAATGGAATTTAATTGTTTCTCTTTGCTTCTTTTGCAGTCTTGGATTTGTTCTTTGAGGTA
>ML799134.1:243719-259552 GCA_009831015.1 Picea engelmannii | reverse complement strand
TGGAGCAGAATTGATGTTTTGTCATAGCTTTTGCTTTTCAATATATCAACATTGTGTTTCAAGTTTTGTATATCACTTTGTTTATGGTTTAGTATTACTTTTGCTATCTAAATCAAATTCAAATGGTATAATTTACTTACTGTTATCTATATCTTGTTTCTTTTAAATAGATAAAAGACATAACAATTATTAATTCATTTTAGTGAATGATAGCTTTGTCTTCTTCATTAATTGAGTTGTTATATAAGTTTTCTGCATAACAGGTTTCCCTTATTACAGATATTTATCATCAGAAGATTGTTATGATTTTCTTTTATGTCTTGTTTGTCCTGTAAAACACTTCAAGAAGCAGCATAGATGAATCGTTTTCGAGAAGCTTAAGGACTAAATGGTGTGAATTTCTTCCTCCAACCAGCTTAAGAAGTCATCCTACACAGGGCAGATTTGGAGCGTTTCCAGGTCAATTAGTTTGTTGTTTACTGTTTTGATTAAGTAGTTTAATATAGATAATAGTTTAATTATATTTACATTAGATTGTTTAATTTCAGTAATGTTTATTCCTTCTTCATAAAATATAAAAAAATCAAAAAGAGATTCATGGTTGTCTAAGGGCAGAGAATATACATGAGTTTTGCAGGTTTTAATTAAATCTGTAGGTTGTCCATAGTGTACATTTGTGAATAAGGAATATTGTAGCTGATAATTAGGTAGTTGATTTGAGTTATTATAATAGTAATTAGTGGATTGTATAGAATAATTAGTATTTAGTGTATTAGTTCCTTTTCTTTGTTTTATTAGTTTCTAGTTTCCTCTATTTTAGTTAGTTTCTTGTACTTAGTTGTAGTTTAGTTTGTTTTATACACCTTTAGTTAGATTTCTTAGCTCAGATCATTTCTCTCTTTGGTTTTCATAGAAGACCTTAGAGCGGCCAATGGAGCCGTTAAACTCGTCAGGGTGGTCCATTCCAAATGGCTTGGGTTATTTAGACAACCCCAGACCGGTTCCACTCTCCCAGTTGACGGACGGTCAGTTTCGCCCGTCAACACAACCTGACAAAGAATGAATTTTCATTCAATCCATTGTATTTATATTTGATCCATCGAGATACATCTTCTTCCAACACAATATTTTGTTTATATATCCATTTCAAAAGGTGTGATATTGAAACATTGTGTCTTTTAATAATAAAATATTGTGTCTTTTAATAATAAACCATTATGTCTTTTAAATAATGAACCATTGTACTATTTTTAGTCAAGTTCATTTTACAAGACAAGACTATTATTAAATAACAATTGTTTTTCCCCCTTTTTAATTTTTAATTAATTTTTAACTTTACCATGACTCAATACCACCATGGTTTGCAAATACCATGTGCATTTTTGCTTCCACCATTTTCCTTTAATCCAATTTTTCTTTTATATTTCTAATCCAATTTTCTTTTACATTTTTTCTTTATTTCATTTTCATATTTATTTTTAAGTAAAATTCATTTCCACTTTTGTATTTATAATCCATATATTAATATTATCCATTAATATTTAATCTCCATATATTAATATTAATATTGTCCATTAATATTAACATTTATATTAATATTCTCCATTAATATTTAATCCAATTTATCATACTGTAGCTTTCATGTCTGCCCTGTTCCATTAACTTTCATGCATTATATTTTTGCGAATTGTGTTAGAACCGCCTGATCTTACTTCCTTTTTGATCATTCAATTCTTGTCATTTGTTTTCAAAACATCTTCTTCCAGATTTTCCAACTTCCATCAATTTGTAGGCTTGCAGTTGGTCGACTTGTCTTCGACTCATCTCGCAGTCGATCGACTTATATTCGACTCGTCTTGTCGATCAAATCCATTCAGTCGACTTGTCTTTGAGCTACATTGGATAGAATTTCATATGGATTTCCATATAGTCGACCTCATTATTGTTTGAATCTACTCGACTTGTGACTCGATGGTATCGATGCTTCCTCATCAAACATCCACCATTAACAATGTCACCATCATAACTTGTTAAGATGAATTGTTCTAGTCCTTCATTGTCATCAAACTTATCATCATTAAAAAAACATATCTCGTCATTGCCTACTTCAATTAAAATATTCTGAATTGTCTCTCTTCAACCTCTTCCTCAGATTGAATATACTGAGTATTTTCTAGGTCACTTCTACATGTGACTCTTCCTTTGTCTCTTCTCTAGACTCTGCTTTAATTAAGATCTTTTGAATCACTTCTGCCTTAAGGTGATCTTCCTATTCCTATGATTTTATTATATCATTTTGTAATTTTTCCTTAGATAAGATATTATTAATTATCTTACTGAGTTACTTCCTTGGACACTACTTTAACTAAAATATTCAAAATTGTCCCTCTTTGGTCTTTGCCTAAACTCCTGTTAGTTTGTCTGTTCCAACAAACCTCCCGCTAACTCATCGAACTTCAAATAGTGGACGACCGTGTTTTATAATACTTGTGTGTCCATATTTTCCATCGCATATTTTCAACAAGTATCGACTACTTCTTTTCATGTGAGATCCCCAAACTCCTTCTTTTTCATGCGATATAACATAACTATACCAATACTTCGGGTCCACCTCTTAGAATTTAGTCAAACGATTAAGTTTCCTTACTATATCATTGTGTGGAATAATCATAGTTGTTCATTTGATTTGTGCGAGATGACTATAACCATAGATATCTTCGTGCATATTCTCAAAATGGTGGATCATATGATGATGTTTATATAGAGACACATGGCACTCTATCGTACTGACACATGGAAACCATGAATAAACCACTTCAACTTATAAAACATCTAAATCCATTTGACATGTGGCATCACTTTGGGATGACATGTGGCATGCTCAT
Organism: Picea engelmannii; assembly: GCA_009831015.1. NCBI lineage: Eukaryota > Viridiplantae > Streptophyta > Pinopsida > Pinales > Pinaceae > Picea > Picea engelmannii. The sequence continues at coordinate 256,667 of ML799134.1, read as the reverse complement.
AGACTGCCACTTCATCATTCACATTTCCATGTCACCATTATCATTCAATGACAACATTGTCATGACTTATGGTTTATCCTTTGATACCTCTCATCAAGCATATCCTTGTTATTACTTGACTATCCATGTTCGATTTCCGTCCATGTTTGGCTACTTTCCATGTTTGATTCATGTACATGTTCAATACATGTTACCATTAATGACAAAACACATTCAATAATGCCAACAAAAACTACGTCCCTTATTGGAGACTGCATCGCTCATGTCCTGATTTCTCATGATGGCCTCCTACAATGTGGTTAGCCTAAAGGCCTTCACCTATCCTCTTAGGGGTTCATCTAGACCCTCCGTGAATATCATCACCAACATTTTTTGAGAAATATCTGTCACCATAATTTCCATCCTCTGAAAATCTATGATGTATGCTTCTGGTGTACTTGTCTGTCTCAACTATTCCAACTCCATGAAGTGTATCTCATGGTCCTTCTTTTAAAATCCATCCACCAAAATATGAGTGAATTCCACATATGAAGTGATGTTGGCATATGGCCTAAAGTCACCATCCCATGACACCACCATTCTTGAGATTCTCCTTCCAAGTGAAGGGTGGCATACTTAATTTCTTCTTCCTAGGTCATTGGGTTAAGTTAGAGGTAAATATACAACTTATGTACCCATGCTCTGGCCATGCTCTTAGCAGACCCATCGAAGGGTGGGATAGTCAACCTTCCCACCTTGTGCATGAGGTCAAATTTCTATTAGCTTTGCACTCCTATGTTCCACTCCCTAGGTATGTACTTTTGTTTGAGGTCGTAGAAGTCATTATAGGAAAATTTCTAATGAATATATTCATCTATCATCTCATACTCCTTGCATGAGGTGTTAATATCAAGACCCTAATCTGGTTGCTCTTGTGCTCTTATAGCCTTCCCTCTCAAGAACTGTGGTAATAAGGGCCTAGGGATCCTTATGCTCCCGCTTTGAGCTGGTGTATGGTTATTTATACTCTCCATGTGTATCCTGTCACCCCAATGGGATCCAATGGGTCCAACTTGACCTCTACCATTCAGATTCCCACATTGGCACACCAACTATGTGAGCACCTCAAGGGTCTTCTGTAGGAACATTGTTGTCTCTTCCTGTCTTTGGGATACCCAATTCTGTCCCTTGACCAAATATTTTAATATTTGGAGCATAGTCTCTTCAGGGTTGTCTCCCATGCTTCCACTAGCTCTGACTCTATTTTATTTGCTCTTGTTTCTCTTTCTGGTGATTCTCGAGAGGAATTTACTCCACACCCATTTCTCCTAGGCATCAATATAGTCACAGGTTTACAGAACCAACAACTATGATACCAATGTAATGTCCCCAACTAGGATAGGTGGGAATATTATGTTTTCTGTCCCAAAATTTTTATTTATTCTTATGTGAATGTTCCAAACAATTTTATAATGATGTTGTAAACTTCTTACAAACAATTTTCTCAAATATGAATATTTTCAAACATATTTCATGCATCCATTACACAAAAAATAAAGAATATAACCATTGAATCATATTATGGATGGAAACTCACAAAATAAATACAATGATATCTATTGGATGTGATAACAACTGTAGAATACTCCTAAGAACACAAACCTAATGGATGCCAAGTAGCTGCACAATATACTACAAAAAAAATATAAGAAAACCTAGAATGATGCCAATATATGATGTCCACTGATCCAAGGCTATTCAAGTCCTCCACTAATCTGCTCCAGTAATGTCCACTATGAAAGAGACCCTTCAAACTCTTGTGAAACCCTCACAAACCCAATTTGACGAAATGTTGTAATCCATTGTTTTAAGAGGTCCTTGTGGGATGATTGTGGGACCTATAATGGGGCCTCATGGGACAACCCATTCTCAACCCAAGTGGGTGTCTCCTTCCCCAGTTACACAAAACCCTCCTGGAACCTATAGATCTAATGATCGACCTCCTTTGAAAAATGCCACAAATACCTTGTGCAAGCCGCTATGCCTCCAAATTCTCTCCCGGATGAAACCAAACACCACCATGAACTCAAATGAGGACTCCATATTAATCCTCCTCTTTGTCTAGCTAGGGTGGATATTGCACCACTAAAACTAAATGGAGATGGACATGTTTTTATAAACCCTAATGAAACAATGGCTCCAAGAGAACTCCAAAATGAGAGATCAAATCATAACGCTAAAGAGGAGGGTTACCCATCTATTTTTCCTTCCTTCAGTCCTTTTATATCTTTCCATTTTTTGACCAAATCAAATTACCTTCACTTTATTTTCTCTCCAATTCCATTTAAATATAATTATTTATTTTATTTAATGTTAATTTTAGTATTTGTCATTATTTTAACCTAGTGATACCAAATAAACCTCCTTGATTCCATTTTTCCTTGTTGAATATAACCTATGGGAGTCATATAGACTATTTATACATCCTTTGTCATGATTAATTGGAAGGGAAAATTAAAAAAAAGTCCATGTAATCCTGTCAACACATGTAAACTATATTTCAGGGTCAACACACGTAGTGAAATCATAAAAAAGAAAAGATTTTTGGATTTTTTGGATATGATATATGAAAAACAAAAAACACACACACCACACACCTATATACAAGGCACTATGCATCGTGATGCTTTACGCCAAGTAGGGCCCTTTGTTAGGATAAGGCCAACGATATTTTTCATAATTGATGAACTCATGAGTCGATGTTGGCATCATATGTCTTAAAATGTCGGGGCCATGCCATATAGGAATGAATTTTTGCATATGAAGATACTCATCTTGAGTGGTTTTGTGAGCTAGGGAAGCTCCTTGATGGGATCCATCAAGACATTAAGGAAGTACACAAGAAAAATATATAGTGTAATGGGAAGTAGATATTTCACTGGAAAATTCTAAAAAAGATAACCAAGGGAGAAAATGGTAAATATTGTGAGGTATATTGGATTCCCTACTCAATTCCCCCAGTCTTAGATCAAAACTCAACATGCTAACTCTCATGGGTTACAAATCAGGGAGGATGGATTCTCAATGATTATCATATTCCTTGGGCTTATCAATGGAAGACATGACGTCCATAATGGCCTCTTCTAAAGACAATTCAAAATCTAGGATGTCATGTGAACTTGGAGAGTAAACAACCCATACGTGTAGAGTAGGTTGATCACACTGTATATGAGGATGGGGGTGTTCACTAGTATCGCTTGATGCTGATGAGATTACTTGATCAACAATATCAACTATTGAGATTGGCATAAAAGCTCCATATGATTCAATATCCTTGGGACGAGGTACCACCCAAGGATCAACATACTTGAGCGATCCACTGGTAAATGATGAAATCATGTCCATATGAGCAATGTTTGCAGTAGGAGGTGGTGGGGGAAGGGGAAATATTCCCATGAGTGGAGGATATATAAACATACCCACACCGACACTCAAAGAATACTACTGGGTATCATCCACAAAGGTTACATTATACCCCTCATTAGATCCAGAGTATGGGGTACAAAACATAATTTGATCAATCGTCACTATTTTCCCTTGATGAGGGAAGTGTAAGACCTTCAATAAGGATGAGACAACTGTAGTAATCTCATAGAACCAAGTGCACCTGAGTAACATATTGTACTCAAGAGGTGCATCAATGACCTCCACAACAACAAAGACAGTCTTACCACCTAACTTGATGGGTAAGACAATGAATATCCCATGAGGATGAAACATATGTCCATCGAATGATTTGAACAATGTGGCAAATGTATCAAGCTTTGGAGAGACAAGGTCCTTCCAAAATGACATATATATGATGCAAGTCGAGGCTCCTTCATCAACCACTGTTTGGAAGATGTTTTTCCCCATCATTCTCACTTTGATTTGGAAAGAAATTTAATGGAAAAGTCTATGATGAACCTGATCAAAATCAAACGTTATTAAACTTGAATCCAAGGGATCAATCGTACCTATGGTAGAGAACAAGTATTTTTGCTGCACAGGGAAGATTTGCAGAACTTCGAGAGTGGACATGGAACACAGTTCCTGGGCCAAATCTTCCATAATATTGTAGTTGTGGGAAACCTATGTATTCAGGTTATGTGTCATGCATAAAACAACACCATTCGGGGGAAAAAATAGTGTGTCAAAGGATGGATTTTCAATCTGAAGAGGGCCACTAGATAAGGAAGAAGATGTTGACTCATGAACAACAGGAGTAGGCTCAGAATTGTCATAGTTCTTGTCTCAATTATGAAAGTTGGTTGTCTGGTCACACATGAAAAATGTGGCATTTGAGGAAGACCCATCATGTTGAGGGGTACCTATCATGCCCCCTTGCGGAGGGGCAGGATTGGTTGCAACCATGTTTTGAGGTTGAGGGGGAAAAGGATGAGTGAGGACAATGGGTTGCTGGCCCCCCCTTTGTTGAGCCAAATATCGATGGATCTCATCCTTCTTGGGACATTGTTGAATAGGGTTGTTCTCTCCATACATCATGTAGGGGAACCAACTCTTATTTTTCTTTTTCATTCCCCCTCTGTGATTTTTTTCGACTAGAGTGGTCCCTTTCTTAGTGTTGGAATTTTTATTTTTATTCCTCTTCTTCTTTCCTCTAGGTTTATTAGGATTCTTTGGTTGTGTGGATTCACCTTTGAGGACTGAGTAGGGACCATTTAAGTTTGAGCATTATCCCACTAGTCGACAAGTGTTACAAGATAGAAATGTGATTCATTTGGTTAGCTAACTGGGCCACAGAGGCATGGGAAATAAAACCCACTACACCATAAACATGGGATCCTAGGTTTGGATTTTTAGGATTTGTCAATAGCCTAGGAATGTGTGGGATAATATCATAAAGAGTGCTCGACTAAGAGTAAATCAAATCCAAGTGTTGGGAACACATGATGGATTTCTCCTCGGTATCTGCCTTAATCGTAGCTACATCTTTGGAAATGGGTACTGGTAGGAGGGACTTCGTAAACCACTCCACTAGGATTTTTTTCTGGAATTTGAGTCTTGATCATCCTACGTCTTCACCTCCACTCATGGATATGATTGAAAACGTGAGTGGAAGTATCTTGATGTAGTGATGTCAAGAGCTTTGTTCCTATATCATACTATATGGGTAATTGGTAATGCGTTAGAAACACCACTTCCAAGTCATTAAAACTCTTAAAGGAAGTGCCTTTTAATTCAATATACCATTTGATAGCACTTCCAGTTAGGGATATCTAGAAAATATGCAACCTGACATTATCATCCATCAAGGAATTAGCTGAGCACCACAAGTGATATGTCATGATGTGCGTGGAGGGGTATTCTCCTGGATTTCCTTTGAATTTTTGGATATATGATGGTATCTTTGCAGGAATAACTGATTATGAAGGGTTGTGGGCAATAGGGTCATTTTTCAAATGTGACAAATTAGGCAAGTATAATGTTGCAAGGAAAGGAAATGACATATGAACAAATGAATACTGGGAGGGAGATGGAGTCTCTCTTGTCCTAGATGAAGCTTGTAGTCCCCCTACATTCATACTACAATAGGGTTGATATGTTTCAGAAGAGTGAGTGTCCCCAAGGATGGTGATACTTCTAGGAGCACAGATGCTCCCTGAACCAAACATGCCCCCAAGGGGTAGGTGTAGGCATTAATGGAAATGTGTTCTTGAAACTAGCTCTGGGAAGAACCCCCCATAACCAGAGGTATTAATAAAGGGAAAGCCTCCCCACTATAAAAATGATCCCCCAAGGGACGTGCCCCCAAGGAAAGGTGTTCTAACCCATGGGAAGTTGAACCCTCCTAACATGATGCTACCCCCGACTTAACTAGGGACAACCCCAAAACCACTAGAAATATTCCATCCAAAAGGTAGACTAGCCCCTAACGATGCCAAGATTCTCATAGGAATGGTGGAGGTGGAAGGAACTCCACCCCTCATGTTGAAACCAAGGCTTGGCCCACCACCAAAAGAATATACAAATGTGGGCATCGAAATGGATGGGATGGGCATAGGAATGCTAGGTAGATTGACATATGAAAATGAAGACACAACCGTTGTCCCTCATATCAAGGGATCCATAGAAAAAGGCATAGATGGTGTAGTTATAATGGTTCTCAAGGAAGGTAATGTGGATATCACATGTATGCCCCTAGTCCCACTTATGTATGGTCTTGATGGCTCATCCACACTGGACGAAACACTTGGTCTCAACATGGTGTAAGGATTGTCAAACAAAGAAAAAGGTTCACTAAAAAGTTCCATTACTTGGGATAAGTATGGGTGCTTTAGGATCAGTCAAAGGAGGGTTAAAGTTTGATGGAGGAATTCTTTCAACCAATTCCACTTCAACCAAACCCATTTCCTCAAACCAAATATGGGACTCTTCAAATTTGCGGTCATCTATTTCACATCTCTTGAGAGGTGGTTGTACCTATTTGATCGGTTGTAGTACTCGTAACCGTCAGTACTGACATGATGATTCAACCACGGTGAAAATCATATGTGAAAATCAAACACAATCTAACCTAAGGCCAATCTATACTTGGAATCATAGAGCACACCCCTATCAATTATATGTCAACAACAAGCAAACCAATGGATCAGGGGGCCTTCTGAAAACCAGTCCTCTGGGGGAGATGAAGTACCCACAAGATTGGATAGTGAAAGTATAAGGAGTATTTATGATGATGTATGTGAAATAGCCTTGACCATTGAAAGAACTCTTTATTAAGGCAGACACCCTCTGGGGAAACTGATATCGTGAACAAAATTCTACCCTAGGTACTATAGACACGTCTTGCCTGCAATGACCTTTGTAGCTACCTAGGAATTTTCACTAAGGATACCACCTCACAATGAATGACTGGGTGAACAGTCGCATGTTCGACCACACGTAAGGGAAGGGTAACTAATCTTGAATCCTCAAAGGCATTACCTCACACCAATGAATCCCCCATATAGGTTGTAGTCGAAGTGATACTATAAACACCAAAACAGGAAAAGATGGGTAATCTGCCTACTTTCCCTGATGCAAACTCATTCTTAACTCCTGTGTTAGAGGCGATTCCCGACACACTGGTTGCAAAAATGGATTTTTCACTCATTAATGACTTCTAGGTTTCATTTTGGTGGCCTTGGAGAGTTTACTCTCCAATCCTATTCCAAGTTCATAAAATTATCTAATGTTGGTTCACTAAGAAAGAAAAGTTTCTAGAATATTTTATCTTACACAATTATTTTTATGGCTATTGCTCAGGTCAAAGGGAAATGGATGAAACCTTCATAGTTTTTATGAATCTTGAACCAACCAAGCAATGAAAAAATTCCAATTAAATATGTTCACTTCAATGAAATCTAGCTAGGGGAGGGAAAGAGGCTTTTTTCTTTTCTTTGTAAATTTCAGAACACAATCCTCAAAAACCAAGCAACCATGCACACAATTATTTCCAAATGATGTTTTTCCAAATTTAATGTAAATATTCTTAATCTAATCAAGAACACAATATTCAAGTGGAAAAGAAACAAACCAACAAGAAAAGGGTAGTGTGATATTAATAGTGATGCCCCCTGGCACACTCCAATGTCCACACGAGCTCTCAACCTAAAACTCACAAGGAATGGATCTAGTAATGGGAATTGATCACAATAGGACAAATAAAAAAAATGCAACCAACACAAGGCACTTCCATATTTGTTCAGATCTACTAGGATCACTACCCAACTTCAGTGTATCGCTAGAAAACAAACAAACTTAACCAAGCAATCCACACAAGCCACACACACACACTTCAAACTAAAATTGAAGGACAATTGTGTGACAAAAGGAGACAATTAGAGACAATATCTACTGGCATAAACAAACCATAGGTCATTAGGATCAGGTAAGTCAGATCTATTCTAAAAAAATCTGGTGAATCTGCAATTTCCCTTATTTACATGGATCGTCGCGCGCCAGAGGGACTGCAACAAGTGATGCATCATGTGACATTTATTGTGAAATAGGTGACGACTGCATAATTTTTCTTTTTTTAAAGAGAAATATCTATCTAAAATCTATTATATTTGAGAAATCTAAATGTTGAAGGAGTACTAGGGAAGAAAAAAATTAAATCACAAACAAAAAAAAGAGGATAATTGACAAGGGATTCGAAACTAGATAAGAATCAAAGATCATTCCCTAGTGGAGTCGCCAATTCTGTTACAAAGAAATATCACCAGTATGGTAAACTATATCTCCCTAGGATATTCCTACTAATCCTAGACAGACAATGGGCCTATACTTCTAATGATTTTCCTTAGATCTAAGAGGATTAATTTTGTTTTAACCAAGAAGGGTGGAGATCATACCTTTTCAATCGACGACTGGCCTCATGTATTTAGTTGATGCAACTCCTGATATCCATCTCCAGCTCCTGCAATCTGCTTCTTTCACACAAGGGGACAAACAACTAATAATCTACTTTCTCTTCTAGTGTTAGGAAATCCAAATCTATTAGATCTATCTTCATCTATATAACATAAGACCAGATCTAAATATTTGTAAATTAGATACAAACATGTTTATGGGAAAACCAATGATCTATTCATTAAAATGAAGGAAATACATCAAACCTCATACCTTTAGTGTAGAGGCATCCTCCTTGGCCCCTTGCTCCTTGATCCTCCCCAACTTCTTAATCAAACTAGGCAATCGAATTGTGGTTGTTCTAGAATGGAAAAGCTCCTCTGTATTTGGAAAACATGACTCTACAAATGATTCTTCCTCCTCTTTCTCAATATTTTCCTTATTTATATAGATCCTTAGAAGAGGCTTGGGAGAGCTTCTAGATATTTTAGATACCAATGGATACTTGAATGATATGAGTTCCAAGGCTCATTCCACGAAGCAACAAATCATCACTTGCTCACCTCTTAAAAAATATGAGAATATAAAAGGCTGCAGAGGTTGTCGTTGGTTGCACTATAGATGATCAATGACGATCGTCACTTGTTGTCCCATGTATGACCTACAATGACACATGGTTTTTCGCTGATGGTTTTATATTTTTGGTTAAGGAAGTAGGGTTGTTGACTAATCCAATTCATTGGATTAGGGTTTTGGATGTCACTGGCTCCTATATGTATATTGTATTGTAAACAATGTATGAGTGAATGAATATAGAAGATGCTGATTTTCCTAGTTTGGTTTTCCAAAAAATTACTGTGTAATGTTTGTATTTTCCATTGTATCTTTTCTATACTTCTATTGAAAATCCGTTTGCAGTAAATAATTGTAAAAGGTTAAAATCTATATTTGGTATCAGATCAATTATTGGCTTCAGGGGGACGCTTTTGTGGTCAGGGGTTTGGCTCGGGACTGTGATAAGCCTTGTTACAGTGGGATATCTGTAGTATTGATTCTTCAGGTGAAGATAAATGGTGAGAAGTTTGAAAATAGAGATTGAGAAATTTAATGGGAAAATTTTTGAGCTATGGAATATCAAGATGGAAGATCTGTTGATAGAAAAATATTAGTGTTTCATGTGGATCTAGATACTACACCTAAAGGAACGTTAGTATATGACTAGAAAAAGTTGGATCAGAAGTCAAAGATAACAATCTAATTGTGTCTCTCAGATTTAGTATTACTGAATGTGTTAGGGGAAGCGACAACCAATGAGTTATGGGATAAGTTGGGGAACTTGTATCATTCTATGTCCCTGGTAAATAAACTATTCATGTGGAAAAATATGTATAACCTGAGGATGCAAGATGGAGACTTGGTGATAGAGCATATGAATGCCTTCAATACTATGGTAAGTCAGTTGTTATCTATTGATATTAAAATTTCAGATGAATATAAGTGTATCAGTTTAATGTGCTCTTTACTAGACTCGTGGGATAGTCTAGTTGTGGCCATAGATTGTAATACAACTACCTTGAGTTTTGATAATGTGATATCATCCTTATTGTCGGAGGAGATGAGACATAAGAACATGGAAGGATAGAGCACATATGCACTATTTTCTAGAGGATGCTCCCAGGAAATAAATAGATCTAAGTCCTCAAGTGGGAGATCTAAGTCTAAGGGTAGATATAAATCTTCTGGAAAGTTTGTAAAGGTATGTTGGAGATGTGGAAAAGAAGGGCACTTCAAGAAGAAATGTAGATCCAAAATCTTTGATAAAGTAAAGGGATTTGAAGGTGCTCCCTCTATAGAATAAAATACCTCCAAGGAAGAATGAGGAGATGTGTACTCTTCTTCTTCAAGAACACATGTAGATCATGAGGCATGGAAGGTTGAATTAGATGCATATTTTCATATGACTCCTCATAGGGAATGGTTCTATCAATATGAAAGGTACAATGGAGGTAATGTTTTCTTAGGTGATGAATCAACATCCAGAATCATAAGATGAGGAAAATTCAAGTTGAGGCTCATAAATCAAAGGATTAGAACACTACCTAGTGTTCTGCACATCCTAGGATTGGCCAAAAACTTGAATTCTGTAAGAAAAATGGATGATGTAGGGGTAAAAATGATATTTGAAAAGGAAACCTGTAGGATGGTTCAAGGAGAAATAATGTTGTTGAAGGGAGTTCGGATTGGAACTCTGTATAATCTTCAAGGAAGCACTATTAGTAATGGGTGTATAGTTCCATTTTTCCTGATAGTGGAGTTGAAGAAGAAAAAGATCCTATAGTCTTTGGAGAAAATGTTATGTTGTGGAATCAAATACTGGGGCATATCAGAGAGAAGGGATTTCGACTACTACATGGTAAAGGTATGATTGAAGGTATATATAAATACTCTGTGGATTTTGATTTCTATGAACATTGTGTATATGGGAAGCATAATCGGGTAAGATTCCCCTCTGGTGAAACGGGGGCAGAAGGAATTTTACATTTAGTGCACAATGATGTATTTGGACCTGTGTCGGTTCCATCATTGGGAAAATATATGTACTATGTCTCTTTTATAGATGAATTCTCAAGGAACACTTGGATATATTTCCTTAGGAATAAATCTGAAGTCTTTGACAAGCTTAAATGGTTTAAGGCTCTTATTGAGAATTACACAAAGAAAATAATTAAGGTGTTGAGGACAGATAATGGTGGAGATCTTCGTAGGAATGAATTTGAAGAATTATGTAAGAAGTGTGGTATAACAAGGAATAAGAATACTCCATATACACCTCAACATAATGGAGTTGCATAAAGGATGAACAAGACACTAATGGAAAAATCAAGGTGCATGCTCAGTGGTACCAATTTAAGGCAAGAATTTTGGGTAGAGGTAGTGGGTACTACATGCTACCTAGTCAATTGATCACCCTCATCAACACTGAATGAAAAGACTCCACATGAGGTATGAACTGGTAAGAAACCCTCTCTCACACATCTTAAGGTATTTGGTTGTGAGGCCTATGTTCATGTTCCAAAGGAAAACATGAGTAAGCTAGATGAGAAGGTTGAATAATGTATCTTTATTAGGTAAAAAGATGATCTCAAAGGATATAAGCTTTGAAATGTAGAAACTAAGAAGGTTGTGTATAGACGAGATGTGGTATTTAGAGAAATGAAGGATGTTGTCAAACATGAAGTCCTACCAAGTAAGGAAGAACTAGAGAAAATAGAGTTTGAGCCAAAGGATGATGAATCAGACTCTACATAAGAACATGAATAAGAAGAAGAAGATCCTCATACTCCAGTATTGAGGAGATTGGTGCAGGAAAAAAGGCTATCGAAAAGGTATACTCCACCTAATTTCCATTCAAAATTTTCTTTGTATATTACTAATGATGATCCTAGAACTGTTAGGGAGGCATTAGATTCAGAGGATGGAAAAATATGGAAAAAGGCCATGGTTGAAGAAATGATAGCCTTGGATAAGAATGAGGATTGGGATCCAGTGGAGTTTCCGACTGTAAGAAATCACATTGGAAAAAAATGGGTATTTAAAAATGTTGGTTGTGGAGCCTGATTATCTTCTTGATTAAGAGGTCCTTGCTTTCAGTCGTGTTTATACTCCATGAAGTATTTACAGCCCAAAAGTATGTACACTCTTCCACGCGGGGGAGTGCAGAGGGGGGGTACCCCCTTTGTGGGGTCCGAGGGGGCTATCCCCTCGACTGGGGGGTCTGGGGGCAAGCAGGCCCCCAACGGGGGTTCGGGGGCAGCGTTCCCTGATGGGGATACCAGTTGTTAGAAAAACAGGACCGCGTAGCAATAAAATAAAACAAATGCAGAAACAAAACACAGAAGACACACAATACAAGAGAGACACAGATTTACGTGGTTCACCCAGTGTGGGCCACGTCCACCAGAGAAATTTCCAGGTCCTTCCTTTATTATTATCCAGCAAATGAAGGGATACAACCTACATCAAAACCCATTGTAACTTCCTCTTCTTTCTCTCACAGTCTCCTCTCTCAGAATACAATATTCACCACCATCCATAGCCACAATACATTTCCCTCATAAAAGAGGGTTGCCTTCTAGGGAAAAAAACCCTAACATAATATCTACCGTTAGATCTGTGACCTTATAATGAATGGTCCAGATTTACAATGAAATTACAATATACTTTTACAAGGCAATTTTTGCTTCGAGGGCGCCCCCGAAGCAAAAATTTCCATGTAAAAGTATATTGTAATTTCATTGTAAATATGGACCGTTCATTATAAGGTCGCAGATCTAACGGTAGCGATTATGTTATGGTTTTTTTCTCTAGAAGGCAACCCTCTTTTATGAGGGAAATGTATTGTGGCTATGGATGGTGGTGAATATTGTAGTATGAGAGAGGAGACTATGAGAGAAAGAAGAGGAAGTTACAACGGGTTTTGCTGTAGGTTGTATCCCTTCATTTGCTGGATAATAATAAAGGAAGGACCTGGAAATTTCTCTGGTGGACGTAGCCCACACTGGGTGAACCACG
>ML799134.1:199440-217568 GCA_009831015.1 Picea engelmannii | reverse complement strand
AGATTGTTCTTTCTCGAAGCATCCCGTTCCCAAATTAATATTTTGAGGATTTTCCTTAGTCCCTAAATTTACTATCGCATAAGTCAAAGAAGAACTGTTCGTTTTATAATTAACTGACCCTATAAACTTATCATGCAATTCATAAAACCTCTCCAGTCTTAGAACAGATCTGGGAATAGAGTTTACCATATCAGACGTCGTTTCAGAAGATCTAGGATCTGATATTACGGTGAAGTTTCAAAGGTTTTCATCGTGAGTGCCTTCATCGACGACTGCACCTTGGAAGGTGTCCTCCATATGAAATAAGTTGATGATCTGATGGTCTGGGATCGATGGCTTGAACAACAATTCAATTGAGAATGCATTAGGAGAAAAAACTTCCGAGGGCAATAGTTTAGAAGTGACATTAGCCAATAAATCAGCCTCCAAGTTACTTAGTCTAGGAATGGAATTTATGTTAAACGCTAGAAATTTTTGTATCAAACACCATCCCTCAGTTTTGTAGATTTTTAGATGTGGTGATAAGAAATATATGGAGTTCCTTACCTTCCTAACCATGATATCTGAATCAACGAATACCATTAAATTTTGTATGTCCATATCCAAAGCTTTCCTAAGGCCTTGTAAAAGCGCTTTGTATTTGGTGATATTATTAGTGCACTCGAACTCTAATCGATAGGCAATGAAAGTATTATTACCTGCGAGATCTATGAGTACACATCCTGCACCGTCTCCTTCTTTGGATTTGGATCCATCAAAGTACAATGACCATATTTGAGCTTCATCAGCAGTGTTTTGCACACTTGGTAAAGACGACGACTGAGTATAGGTCATGATATCTGATTGCTGCCCTGGATTAGTGATAGGGGAACTTTCGATCATGAAGTTACCAAAAAAGGTATTCATTCCTTGTATTTCAAATGAATTAGTAGATGCAGTAAAATGTTCGTTTGCATCATTTAGATTCATCACGGTGTGATTGAGATAGTGTTCATGATTCATCCTAATTTTATTTGGCTGCCCATTTTCCGGTAGCCACAAATGAGACCAATATGTGGTAAAGTAACCATGCAGCTGTTCGGACTAGTCCCTGCTTAAAAAAAAAGCATATACTTCAGGGATGTCAACAACAATGATGTCAATAATTTGGTGAACATTAGGATTAGAAGATAACCTAACTAGAACATTCTTAAGTTCACCGATTACCTTAACATTCATCCGATCAAGCTAAATGATTTTGATATTAGAAGGTTGAACTTCTGTGTTAAGTTTTTGACACAGAGATAAAGGCATCACATTTGATGATGCACCGTAATAATTCATGCAATTATGTACATTTCTATTAAAATTTTTGAAGGTTAACAAAAAAGGCGAGACATTTTTACGAGTGTTGACAGCAGAACTCTGCTGATTTTTTATCGATATCCCTAAAATAATTTTATCTACATTTGATACAATTGTTTCAGCTAAATCCCTTTTATCTAGAGGTTCATATGTCGTTTTAGTAGGGATCTTTTTGTCTGTTTTAGAACTAATTTCTACAGTTTTCTTGTTTCTAGGATCGTTGTTCTTACTGTTTTCTGCAGTACTTTGAAGCATTTTCTGCAAAATAAGAGGAAATTTCAAAAGATCGAAAACAAAAATATTATCCCAAAGTTTTTTCAGATCTTCAATTAAGTCATATTCTAAAACTGGGGCTGTAAAACTCTTTTTTATTTTAGCTTGTTTCGACTGTTTTAGAGACATATTATTACTTACTTCAGAAGAAGGTTTGCTTTGTTTTTTGCCTCTTGTGTTGTAAGGGTGGAAAAATTCAAAGTTTACTTGGAAAATACTGTCAGAGAAGTGTTTGAAGATATTGGGAGATGAATATTCTTCTTCCGGTACTTCTTCCTCAACTACATCTTCAGAATTTTCAGGAGGGGCAGAAACGGTATTATCATGTGCTTCTAGAATAGTTTGCAAAGTGTACTTCAAGATTTCAAAATTGAGACCTTCAGTGGTAAGATTTGGCCGAATGGTAGGAAAAGGCTTTTTGAAAGGAGGTTTAAAACTTCCTTTTCTTGAGGATGCCTCCTCGGCTGATCTCTTCAAGTCCACGACTTGATTTGATATTTTTTGGAAATCTTTCTAAGTCTAAAGTTTCAGGTTGATTTTTGGCTTGGGGAGTCCTAGTAAGGATTTCTATTTTATTTTTAGAGGATGAAGTTGTTTCAACTTCACTATTGAGATTATCTTTTAAGCTTAATATATTCTTTACAGTTTGGCTTGCCTCCTCAAAGGCTTCCGCCAATGTGTTCTTCTTAGACCTTTTGACCCAAATTGCTATGTTGTTGTGTAGAGCTTTGGTGTAATATGCAACAATCAAACTTTCAGCGAGCATTGAATTTGTGCGAATTTGATTATTTAACGTAAGAAATATCTAGTTAAAATATTTTACTTTCTCCTTAGAGTTCTTTTTTAGGCTGGAGAGCTCCATAACTAGGACTTCAGGAGATTTATCATCTCCAAACTTCTCTAAGAAATATGTTTCAAACTTGTCCCAAGAGATAATGGTTTGGGGCTGTTGGGCGAAATACCATGTGGAGGCATTGCCCTCAAATGTATAAGGAAAGAGTCTGCACACTACATATTCATGTTCTACACTTCGGAGTCTAATGGCCAGCATAAACTTCTTTATGTGATCTTCAATAGATTGTTTAGAATCTGGATCAAATTTAGTCAACCATTTCTCTGGGTGTTTTGGTAATGGGTGTTGAGTTCCAGGTACAACCATGACATCTTTATCGAGCCACGGTCTGGCAGGATTGTTTTGGTTTTCCGTGGGTGTTGGTGGTGTCGAAGGCTGAGATGGTCCAGACGAGGAACTTCCTTCATCAAATGACTCTCCTCCTCAAGAGGATGGATATGAACCGGGAGGAGAAGGCGGGATACCAGACCGTCCAGCTCCAAGAATAGGTGTTTTGGTAGGATTTGTGGTATTATCTCCTAGGGGATTTGAGAGTAGACCAGTGCCTTCAAATTTTTCTTGGATATCCGAGAAATCTAAGGGTTTATTAAGAGGCCTACTAGGTTGTCTGATATGGGCCAAGGCACTATGTGTCCTTATGAGTGACTGATGAACAATTTCTTGGACATCATCTCCTTGAGGGGCCGGTGTTACTGGTTCAACGAGAAACTTAGGATTATCGTTTGAGGTAGTTATTGTTTCAAGTGTAACGTTGTTGTCTGAGTGACTACGCGTTACGAAAGGGGAGTGAGTGTGTGGGGGAGGAGTCTTGCGACTTCCATGTGCCATCAATTGAATTCAGGCCCTCCTTCTAGTGCCATTTTTTGATGAGCAAAATTGACAAGCCATCGACTGGAAGAACAGGTCCCGGTCCGGGGTTGTCTAAATAACCCAAGACGTTTGGTGTGACCTATTATGATGGGTTTAATGGCTCTGTTGGCCAATCTAAGGTCCTAAAATAAAGAAAAGGAATAAACTAACTAATGTTAAAACTATAATATATATATACTCTAATATAATAATTGTAGTGTATTTAAGAAGAGAAAGAAAACATAAAAATATCAGAATTTACAGGCTGCAAGTTTTAATGGAAACTTACAAATTCAATGTAAACATGATTGTTTTTGAGAAGTAGATAAAGAAAACACATTTTTATATTTTCTGTTTTCTAATTATAAATCATATAAAACTTAAATTAACTAAGTTGTGAAACAATGATGCACAAATGCTCAAAGCCAATTTGAAGCTCTCCTGTTTCATTGATACATAAAATGACAGAAATTAGAAGCATGTCAAGCTAACCTGTTGTTAGTTTTTTAAATGTGTCCGAGCCTCTATACGAACAAGAGCATCCATCTACCCGTCCTTTTGAAATAAATTAGCAGTAGGCTTATACTAAAATTTTCCTGACTAAATTCAAGAAATGTATTGGCAGCCAGAGTTTAATAATAGAATATTGAACACATGTGATACTATAATATTATGATTACGAATGATTACAATTAGATAAATCTTTGTGTAAAACATTCATATTTATGTATCAATTAAAACATCAAATAAAAACCCTGATATCAAAATTGAGACTGATGATCACAGTTATCACATACTGAACAATAAATTAAAGAAAACATTTAAAATATCAATTTAAATGGAATATCAAATGTCACGGAGACTAAATCTACACATCACATAACTATTCCAAAATAAAAGAGATGATACATAAATGAGACAACATTCACATTGGTCTAAATCCGAATTGCTAGAAGCTATTCCATTAGGCTCTGTCAATCATTTGTCCATAATCCGTTCTAGGAGAAGATGCCCTGACTTACAAAAAGAAGATTATTTAAAGTGTATTGAAATCCTATTTCCCTAACTTCTAGGATAAGATAGGATCTCATGTGATCAAAATATTACAAAAATAGAGGGCTAACAACCACTCATAACTAAGTTGATTCTTTAAAAATAAAAGTTTCTTTTTTTTTACAAAATAAATAGAAAAGAAATACTAATCATCTAAATGCAAAATCAAACATGTTTTCCCTGAATATGATCAACATCAAGATATACCATATCCTGAAAACGAAACAGGAATAAGTTAGATAAATTATTAACAACTAATTCCTAATTTTTATTTAAAAATGACTTTGCTACAAAATTGAAAGATTTTGTAGCCAGTCTTATCTTAGAAAACTAAATTTAATTTCAAACTGATTCGATTCAAAATAGATAACTTGAGAGTAATAAGAAAGAAATCATTTTACCATTTCAACAGATGACCAAAGATAGATCAAGGTAGCTCGGAATTGATTATGGATTTAACATTGTTTGCATTTTTTTATTATCATGCTCCCTGTCGTCTTAAGGCACTTAACTTTCCTTTTTTCATTTACTCCGAGGTCTCGATTTTCCTGTTCTAGTGATTCACATTGAGATGTGAGTGTTTTAATCCGAGTCTGAGGGATGGGAATATCAATGTAGTAACGTTCAATCCAATGCAGAAAAACATCACAATGTACTGAAGGATCGACTTGTTGGTAGAGTGCACAGTCAAGTCTGGCTGCATCGGCCTTACCTGTCATCTGTCCTTGGCCAAACCTAACCCCAGTGAACCCAACCTTACCCTCGAGACATAGTGGAATATTAGTAACAAAGTCATATGGTTGAACAAGATCAGATATTTGACAATCCAGGTCTTCTATAACCAGGAACTCTTCAATTTCAGGATCAGAGACCTCATTGACCTCAATTGGTTTGATTGAGCTCAAATGAGGTTTAGTTTGATTCCTCAATTTTCTTGAAATGAGGCGGCCATATCTTTTATTCTGAAACCCTAGAGCCATGTTTTTTTGTTTTGTTTGATTGTAAGATTTTTTGATATCAGGTTTCACAGTGGTGTTAAGGTCAACATCTAATTCATGCATAGGGGGTTCATTCAAATCAACACCAACAACTTGTTTCTCATGTGG
The DNA here is from genome assembly GCA_009831015.1 of Picea engelmannii. NCBI lineage: Eukaryota > Viridiplantae > Streptophyta > Pinopsida > Pinales > Pinaceae > Picea > Picea engelmannii. The sequence goes on along the minus strand of ML799134.1, from coordinate 212,090 downwards.
GGATTGACTGGGCATTACCTCGTCCAGAGGGTTTCTATCTGGCTCATTATTTGGGAAGTTAAATTGTTTTTTCATCAATGGTTCACCCGAATCAGGGCCTTCTACAAGAATGGTAGAAACAAAACAATTTCTTGCTAAACATCCATCCTAGCAATCGCCTGTGGTTGTCAAATGGTGGGTTAATAGAATTTTGATCAAGCCGTGGTGGAAAATACTAGAGTCGAGGCTCTGTTTTTTATACCTTTTAGACATGTTGTACAATATTCTCAACAAATAGAAAGGCACATTCAAATGAAAACCTATAAAGTACATAAGAAGTCATATATGATACAGAAAGACTAAACCATAATGACCCTCACAGGTCACAAACTGTTTAAGGATCAATAACAGACCATGCCGCCTACGTTTAACCAAAGAAATAGAGATACCTATCTCACAACAATCGATTTTTATGGAGATCATGAAGAGGATCCAAGGTACTTCTTTGATCTTTGAGGTTTTGAACCACTTCTCACTGGTAGATGGAAGCCCAATGGCTTCACTCACAAACTCCTCAGTTACCTTTAATTGGATATCTCCAATTTTTTCCCTACATCCATCGAAAGTTTGTGCAAATTCCTTAGCCACACGAAGATTATACCCTTCGAACCTTTTGATGAAGGCATCCCAACCCTGACCTTTTAAATCTTTGACTGCATCATCATGAGAGAGAAATGGTTGAGAGCCATTCTTCTCTACTCGAAAAACAAGAGCCATTAAAAATATGACTGGACTGTAACAAGGGTGACTCAAGATAGTTCTGGGTTTAGATGGCAAGAGAAAAAGGAAAAAATCTGAGCAGATAATATGGAAACAAACAAAACGAAGACCCTGTGCAATCATAGTATGAACATCAAGGGTTCGGTCTTGATGCTTGAGCATTTCTGGTAATGAAAACCTATAACCCGTAATGAAAAACCTTATTAGTTCTCTATGCCAGCAAGGTGGACTAAGTACAGGGTACAATATTTGTGCATTAATTCTCATGACCAGCATGACCATATTTTTTACACAGGGTTTAAATATATTAACACAAAAAATGTTCACAATTCAAATGCAAACCAACTAAGTATATAGAAATCATATCAATATTCAAAACATTCAAAATGTAATTCATTCAAGTGTTAGATTTAGAATGGATATAAGCGCAATGATCTTTCAAAAGAATGCCCTGTATAGAAAACATAATATGAAGCTAACTTTTCATGTTTGATTCATGCTTTCAGTCATGAATCAAACATGAAAACAAAATGAAAACACAAACTTTAAAGAATTAATGAAAACCTTTTATAATCGAGTAATCATCTCAAAATGATAATATTTACAAGATGAGGTGAAGGCAACTACAAAAAGTGTAGTTTGTTGTTCAAATAACGAAATCATGTAGGGCTGCCAACAATGGCGACTTACTGGGTGAAGCAGTTATCTCTGCATCACAAGACAATTCATGTTAGGATAGATCAAAATGTTTGAAAATTAAAGAACAATTGATAACAAGTCAAGCATCCCAATCACACTCAAAAATATCGCTCAGTCTAGTGTCAGATGTGTTTCTATTCAAATGCAATCCGGTGACAAGTTTTAATCATGGTTGAGACGATGTTTAAGCAAATGACTCCGATACTATTGACAGAGCCACTACTGCCAGTAGGAATCCATAGCCTCTGTAGGGATGTCAATTAACCCACTCTGAAACCTCTACCCTATCCAAGAAATATCAATTCAAGATGAAGGACATTTTACGATTAATACCAAATAGTTATACCTAATAATTTTCTTTAACCCGACATTGCTTTGCTGCCAGCAGACCTGTTCAACACCCTTGCGAAGTTTCCTTGGCATCATGTAGAAATTTACCCACTGCCTGCAGACCTGCTCAATATCTTGGGGGGTTTATAGACACTTCCCACACTTTGCAGTGCTTCCAAGTCTTTAGAAGCTATTTATAATTTTGAGATGATCTTCAGGAGAGTGGGGTGATGCTGAGAATTTCAGATTTCAAAAAACTTGTTATTTTCCATCCTAATTTCTCGTTTGACGACTTTCATCATGATCTGAACTTAGTTTTCTAATAAGGAAAACTTCTTGAAGACAAGAAGGCATACTTGAGTTGTTTTCTTTAAAAATAGGGACAACGTAAAGAGTTTTAATGATGATCGTATCCTCTCATGATTACAAAGTGAAAACAGGAAGGTTGTTATGAACGTAAAGTTTCCTTAGCTAGTCTGAGTTTTAGCAATTTACAACATTGATGCTCTGAAATGACCTTTACTACTACTTTATAATGAGACTTATGATTCCATTTCATGAACTAAATGGTGACCCAGACATAAAATTTATTCAGAAACCAGAAAAAATCAACAAAATGAAAAGAACCAAAATAAAAAAACAAAAAGAAAATCAAAATAGAAAAATATGTATAGAGAGGTGGATCTGGAAATATCAGGAGAAATAACTTTTGAGAGCTTGGCCATTCACCAGGAAAGTGTCTGGATGTCCCTCCAAAGTTTGTAGATGGAAAGAGCTGGGACCTAGTTTTTCAGAAATTACAAACGGTCCCAACCGTAGATTCTGGAACTTGGTGTGTTCCCCTTTTCCCTCATGGCGTTTATCCCATTTGAGAACCAGGTCTCCTACCTCGAAGTTTCTATCTGGACAAGTGTTTGAATCAAACCATATTTTTACAATCTACTGATGTTGATCCAACCTCTTCTTTGCTTGCGTTCTTACTTCCTCCAGTTTTAATAAGGCGTTAATACAACTTTCTAGGGGAGGGAAGACCTCTTCTTGGAATTTATGCGATAATTGTAGAGATGGAAGAAAAACATGAGGGGGTAGGATTGCTTCTCTCCCGTAGATGATAAAGAAAGAGAAATTACCAAGAGAGGTTTTTGGTGTCACTATATCAGCCCAGAGTGAATTAAATAAAGTGTTGTGCCAGTTCTTGTGATTTTCAGAAACTGTCTTCTTAGTGATCTTGATCAAATTTTTGTTTGTTGACTCTGCTAGGCCATTTCTTTGGGGGTAGTAGCTGGAATAATATTTCAATTTAATCCCTTTTTCTAAAGAGAATACATTCATATCTAGGGATGAGAAATAATATGTGTTATCAAAGACTAAACATTCAGGAATTCCGAATCTAGTAATGATATTCGAATTAAGGAAATATACTACATGATTCATGTTTATGACTTTCAAAGGTGCATCTTCAAACCATCTAGTAAAATAATCCATTGTTGTAATAATATACTTGTGCTTCTGTGAAGAAGAAGGATCAATTGGTACTATGATGTCAAGACTCCACTGCTGAAAGGGTGAATCTAATGTAACGGGCTGCAAAGGGAATGCTTCATTTTCACTCGTCCAACAGCCTTTTGGAAGATTATGCATTTACGACATAGAGTGTGGGCATATTTAAAAAACGTGGGCCAATAGTACCCAACTCTTAACACTTTGTGAGCAGTGGTGTCTCCACCGAAGTGTCCACCAGCCTCACCTACATGAAGTTCATATAACACTTTCTCTGCTTCATATTTTTCCAAACAACACATAAGAACATCGTCAAAATTCTTTCGAAACAATACATCATTTATGAACTGGAAAGATGCAGATTTTAACCCGAGTGCTCTTCTATTTATAGGATCAAGATAGCGAGGAGAAGATCCATGTGTCAAATAAAATTTAATATCATCATACCAAAAATTAGGAACAATTTGTGTACAGTTGATTTGTTTCCCATCATGCTGATTTACAGTTGAGATGTTAACTTGATTTTCCCATTCTCCAACTAAATCAACCACTAGTTTACATAGGCCTTGACCTCTAACAATTTGTGTAGGATTTATTTCGAGGTCATACTCTTGCAACGACATCATCCAATTTTCCCATTTTTCACCCAATTCCTTTTGTACTAAAACGTTTCTTACAACAAGGTAAGGGACGGTGACTTTAGTTCTAGATTTCAGTAGGTATGACAGGAAGTGTTTCTCTGCCTTAAAAAAAACATATGCATGTTTATCTACAGGTGGGTATTCATCTCTGGACCTTTAAAGGCTGAGCTTACGAAGGCAATGGGTATTTCATTACTTTCAACATTATTTTGTGTTAACACGACAACATGAGATCAGTCGGAGGCGAAAGTGTAAAGAGTGAAATCTTGGGAAAACTCGGGGCTCATCAAGGAAGGGGCTTCTGATATTTCTTTTCTAATAGAATCAAAAGCTTGACTTTCTTGGGGTCTCCAAATATACTGAAAATCCTTTTTAATTAAATTCTATAAAGGCCTTACAATTTCTGAGAAACTTGGGACAAATCTTCTGACACAGTTAATTTTGCCTAAAAATTATGGATTATTTGGAAGAGGGAGGGGAGCATTTAGCAATAGCTTGGGTTCTTTCCAGGTCAATAATCATTTTGTCTTTGGACAGTATGAACCTAAGTAGTTTTCCTTTCTCTACTGCAAATATTGTTTTCTTAGGGTTGAGGGATATGCCATACCTGCAACATCGTTCTAGGACAACCCTAAGGTGAGACGAGTGATCTTTATTGTTTTTAGAAAAAACGGTAATGTCATCAAGATATACCATTACTGATTGATTTATGAGACCAAAAAATGCAATGTCCATTGCTCTCTGGAAAGTGGCCATGACATTTATAAGCCCAAAAGGCATCTTCCTGTAGGCATAAGTTCCCCATGGGGTAAGAAAAGTGGTCTTGATATGATTTGGGGGAGACATGAGGACTTTGTTATACCCCGAGAAACCATCTAATAGAGATAGTCTTTCTGAACCAGATACTTGTTGAATGATCTATTCCATTGGAGGAACGTGATAGTTATATTTAACAGACGCTTGGTTCAAGTTACGAAAGTCGACACTGAGTCGAATTTCACCACTTTTCTTCCCAACAAGAACTAGATTAGACACCCATTGTGTGTGTCTTACTGGGAAAATTATCTTTGAATTTAGAAATTTATTCAGTTATTTCTTGACAGTGGGTTCTAATTTGGGGTGTATCTTTCTTAATCTTTGCTGAAAAGGTTGAGTTTGCGGTTTCATGGGGATGACATGTTGTATTATATTAGGGTCAAATGTTTTCAAATCATCATAAGTCCAGGAAAAAATGTCTTTAAATTCTTTAAACAATTTTGTAAAGGAAGATCGTTCTTGCTCAGAGCATCCCATTCCCAAATTAATATTTTGAGGATTTTCCTTAGTCTCTAAATTTACCGTCTTATAATTCAAAGAAGAACTATTCGTTTTACAATTAACTGACCCTCTAAACTTATCATGCAAGTCAAAAAACCTCTCTAGTATTACAATGGATCCGAGTATAGAGTTTACCATATCATACATCATTTTAGAAGATCTAGGATATGATATTACCGTGAAGTTGCAGAGGTTTTCATCGTGAGTGCCTTCATTGATGACTGCACCTTGGAAGGTGTCCTCCATATGCAAGAAGTTGATGATATGTTGGTCCTCATCAAACACTCTATAATTGGTGATGTTGTCCGAGATCAATGGTCTGCAAAACAATTCAATCGAGAACACATTAGGAGAAAAACCTTCTGAGGGAAATAGTTTAGAAGCGACATTAGCCAATAAATCAGCCTCTGAATTACTTAGTCTAGGAATGAAATTTATGTTAAACGCTGGAAATTTTTGCATCAAACTCCATACCTCAGTTTGGTAGCTTTTAATATGTAGTGATAAGCAATGTATGGAGTTCCTTAACTTCCTAACCATGATCTCTGAATCACCGAATACCATTAAATTTTGTACGTCAATATCCAAAGCTTTTCTAAGCCCTTGTAAAAGTGCTTTGTATTCAGCGATATAATTAGTGCACTCGAACTCGAATCGAAAGGCAATGAAAGCCTTATTACATGCGGGATCTATAAGTACACATCCTACACTGGATCCTTCTTTGGATTTGGATCCATCAAAATACAACAACCATATCTGATCTTCATCAACAATGTTTTGCACACTTGGCAAAGATGATGACTGAGTATAGGTCATGATATCTGATTGCTACTCTGGATTAGTGATAGGGGAACTTTCGGTCATGAAGTTACCAAAAAACATATTCATTCCCTGTATTTCAAATGAATTAGTAGATGCAGTAAAAGGTTTGTTTGCATCATTTAGATCTGTCACAGTGTGCTTGAGATAGCATTCATGATTTATCCTAATTTTATTTGGCTGTCCATTTTTCCACAGCCACAAATGAGACTAATCTGTGGCAAAGTAACCATGCAACTATTTGGACCAGTCCCTGCTTAAAAACAAACCGTAGAATTCAGGGATGTCAACAACAATGATGTCAATAATTTGGTGAACTTTAGGATTAGAAGATAACCTAACCAAAACATTCTTAAGTTCACCGATTACCTTAACGTTCGTCCGATCAAGCTGAGTGATTTTGAGATTAGAAGGTTGAAATTTTGCGTTAATTTTTTGACACCCAGATAAAGGCATCACATTTTATGATGCACCATAATAAACCATGCAATTATGTACATTTCTATTAAAAATTTCGAAGGTTAACAAAAAAGGAAGGACATTTTTATGAGCATTGACAACAAAACTTTGCTGATTTTTTGTTGCTGTCCCTAAAATAGTTTTATCTACATTTGATACAGTTTTTTCAGTTAAATCCCTTTTATCTAGAGGTTTAGATGTTGTTTTAGTAGGGATCTTTTTGGCTCTTTTAGAACTAATTTCTGTAGTTTTCTTGTTTCTAGGATCGCCGTTCTTACTGTTTTTTGCAATACTTTGAAGCATTTTTTGCAAAATAAGAGGAAATTTCAAAAGCTCAAAAACATAAATATTAGCCCTTAGTTTTTTCATATCTTCAATTAAGTCATATTCTAAAACTGGGGCTACTAAACTCTATTTTATTTCATCTTGTTTCGACTATTTTAGAGGCACATTATTACTCACTTTAGAAGAAGGTTTGCTCTATGTTTTGCTTCTTGTGTTGTAAGGGTGGACAGTTTCAAAGTTTTCTTGGAAAATACTATTAGAGAAGTGTCCAAATATATTGGGAGATGAATCTTCTTCTTCCGGTACTTCTTCCTCAGCTACATCTTCAGAATTTTCAGGAGGGGCAGAAATAGGATTATCATGTGCTTCTAGAATAGTTTGCAAAGCATACTGCAAGATTTCAAAATTGAGACCTTCAGTGGTTAGATTTGGTCGATTGGGAGGAAAAGGATTTCTGAAAGGAGGTTTAAAACTTCCTTTTCTTGAGGATGCCTCCTCGGTTGATCTCTTCAAGTCCACGACTTGATTTGATAGTGTTTGGAAATATTTTTGCAAGCTTTCTAAGTCTAAAGTTTCAAGTTGACTTTTGGCTTGGGAAGGCCTAGTAAGGATTTCTATTTTATTTTTAGAGGATGAAGCTGTTTTAGCTTTACTATTGAGATTATCTTTTAAGCTCAATATATCCTTTTCAATTTGGCTTGCCTCCTCAAAGGCTTCCAACAATGTGTTCTTCTTAGACCTTTTGACCCAAATTGCTATGTTGTTGTGTAGAGATTTGGTGTAATATGCAACAATTAGACTTTCAACGGGCATTGAATCTGTGGAAATTTGATTCTTTAACGTAAGAAATCTCTGGTTAAAATATTTTACTTTCTCCTTAGTGTTCATTTTTAGGCTGGAGAGCTCCATAACGAGGACTTCAGGAGATTTATCATCTCCAAACTTCTCTAAGAAACAGGTTTCAAACTTGTCCCAAGAGATAATGGTTTGGGGTTGTTGGGAGAAATACCACGTGGAGGCATTTCCCTCGAATGTATAAGGAAAGAGTCTGCACACTACATCTTCATGTTCTACACTTTAGAGTCTAATGGACAACATAAACTTCTTTATGTGATCTTCAACAAATTTTTTAGAATCTGGATCAAATTTAGGCAACCATTTCTCCGTGTGTTTTGGTAATGGGTGTTGAGGTCCAGGTACAACCACAACATCTTTATTGAGCCATGGTTTGGTGAGATTATTTTGGTTTTCCATGGGTGTTGGTGGCGTTGAAGGCTAAGATGGTACAAATGAGGAACTGGCTTCATCAGATGACTCTCCTTTTGAAAAGGATGGAGATGAACCAGGAGGAGAAGGTGGGATACCATACCCTTTGACTCCAAGAATAGGTGTTTCGGTAGGATTGGTGGTATTATCTCCTAGGGGATTTGAGAGTAGACCAGTGCCTTCAAGTTGTTCTCAGATATACGAGAAATATAAGGGTTGATTAAGAGGCCTACCAGGTTGTCTGATACGGGCCAAGGCACTATGTGTCCTTATGAGTGATTGACGAACAATTTCTTGGACATCATCTCCTTGAGGGGCTGGTGTTACTGGTTCAATGGGAAAATTAGGATTATCGTTTGAGGTAATTGATGTTTCAATTGTAACATTTTTGTCTGAGCAACTACGCGTTACAATAGAGGAATGAGTGTGTGGGGGAGGAGTCTTGCGACTTCCACGTGCCATCAATTGAATTCAGGCCCTCCTTCTAGTGCCATTTTTTGATGAGCAAAATTGACAAGTCGTCGACTAGAAGAACAAGTCTGATCCGGGGTTATCTAAATCACCAAAGCCATTTGGTGTAACCTATTATGATGAGTTTAATGGCTCCATTGGCCAATCTAAGATCCTAAAATAAAGAAAAGGAATAAACTAACTAATGTTAAAACTATAATATATATATATATATATATATATATATACTCTAATATAATAATTGTAGTGTATTTAAGCAGAGAAAGAAAACATAAAAATATCAGAATTTATAAGCTACAAGTTTTAATGGAAATTTACAAAATCAATGTAAAGATGATTGTTTTTGAGAAGTAGATAAAGAAAGCACATTTTTATATTTTATATTTTCTAATTATAAATCACATAAAACTTAAATTAACTAAGTTGTGAAACAAAGATGCACAGATGGTCAACGCCAATTTGAAGCTCTCCTGTTTCACTAATACATAAAATGATAGAAATTAGAAGCATTTGAAGCTAACCTGTTGTTAGTTTGTTAAATGTGTCTGATCCTCTATACGAACAAGAGAATCTAGCTACCCCGCCTTCTTAAATAAATCTGTAGTAGGATTATACTAAAATTTTCCTGAATAAATTCAAGAAATGTATTGGCAACCAGAGTTTAATAACAAAATATTGAACACATGTGATACTGTAATCTTATGATTACGAATGATTATAATTAAAGAAATCTTTTTGTAAAACATTCATATTATGTATCAATTAAAACATCAAATAAAAACCTTGATATCAAAATTGAGATTGATGATCACAATTATCACATATGGAACAGTAAATTAACGACAATATTTAAAATATCAATTTAAATGGAATATCAAATTTCACAGAGACTAAAGCTACACATCACATAACTATTCCAAAATAAAAGAAATAATACATAAATGAGACAACATTCACATTGGTCTAAAGATGAATTGCTAGAAGCTGTTCTATTAGGTTCTGTCAATCATTTGTCCATAATTTTTTCTAGGAGAAGATGCCCTCACTTACAAAAAGAAGAGTATTTAAAGTGTTTTGAAATATTATTTCCCTAACTCCTAGGATAATATAGGATCTCATGAGATCAAAATATTTCAAAAATAGAGGGCTAACAACCACTCATAACTGAGTTGATTCTTTAAAAATAAAAGTTTCTTTTTTTTTACAAAATAAACAGAAAAGAAATACTAATAATCTAAATGAAAAATCGAACATATTTTCCCTAAAGATGATCAACATCAAGATCTACTGTCACATACCCACTACCTCAGTCGCATTTTTTCGGTCTTCTGCCGAATCAGAACCCCCAAATTACCTATGGAGGCCTAGCACAAGCTAGCTCTTTATCTCTTTCTCTGTTCCCATGTGATCGCAGTCATGATCACGATTCAATTTGAACATAGTGCCTATTTGTATTTCATGCCTCGACGCTACAATAATGTCTAGTCATTCAATTCTGCAACCACCAAACCCCAACAGGGCTAGCGACCGGCCAATAGGGACAAATCCCAACAGGGGTAGAGAACAACCAATGAGAACAGGCCCCGTCGTGCAGTTAAGTGGAATACAGGTGGTAGAGAGGGAAACGTGACATGGTAGTCGACATGACAGGAGGGGGCCCCACTTCACACACCACACTATTCTGGACCCCCCCCCATTAAAGGCAGAATGGAAAGGGGGTTCTGGAATCCACCAGAGCGCTATTGATCATGATGAATTAATCTCGACCGTTCGAGAGTTGCGCGTCCAATTCCGGAGCCCCCCCCCCCATTAAAGGAAGAATGGCAAGGGGGCTCCGGAATGCATCCTCAGCCGTAGATCTGGGAGGGTGGACTCTGGCCATCCAGATCTGCTCGCTACTTACCCTAATGCGCATTCACTCCCCAGCGTAAAACTAGCATATCTTCCTCACATTGGACGGTCTTTACGAACCTTGAGATTTCCTGAAGGAATCTTGTCCGTTCATCGAGACTTAGCCACATGCTATCATCTCGACATTATGGGTCAGGATTTGTCAAGGCAAGAGCCTGAGTTTTTGTCAGCGGAACTCTCAAATCCCTGATCCCTGATTTCCTGAAATGGGAGATCTCACGACACATGGCCTCCGTCAATCAGATGGCTGAAATATCTTTCGGGGTTTCCACATTGGAAAATCTCGAACTCTTGTCAACGGGAATCCCGATTCTGCAATTCCTGATTTCCTGAAATGGGAGATCTCGTGACACGTGGCCTACGTCAATCGAACGGCTCAAATCTCTTTCAGGGTTTCCACATTGGAAAGTCCTGATCCACTGAGGTGTTAACCCTCGGGTATCTTCTGATAGATCCAACGGCTGTCGGGTTTTCCAGCCAAAATATGACGACTCAGACAGATTCCTAACTTGTGGGCTCTCCCACGACTTCCTAAATGTGGAAAGATCCACGGCCTAGATACTCTCATGGACTTTGGGGATCCACGGTCCTAAATTCTTCGCTACCCACGAAGATACAGGAAAACAAAGTGGTAAGGCATTTAATGCCCTACCTTCTCCTACTAATCTAACGGTCGTGTGTGACCGTAGATTTCCCAATGGATCCTAGTCTGTCGATTAATACCTATCAGGATTAAGGCACTTAACTTTCCATCTTCTTCCTTCGATCTGATGGTCGTGAGTGACCACAGATCTCCCGACGGGATCTCATCCGTCGATTCATTGCTTCATCCTTATGCTTCCATCTCGGGTTTTTCAAGAGGGTCATTCTTCTTCGTGCAGGGTTCCTAAGGCCTTACGCCTCCACATTCTCTTTCTCGGTTCTTGATGGGATTTTCAAGGAGGGTATTTCTATGGGGAGATTCATTCAGGATACTACCTGAGGTAGGTAAGGAGGTCGTCCTCTCGAGAACCAGACGTGAATTCTGAGTTAGATCAGTACGCATGTAAATAACAATTCATGAGGACATAATCCATACATAGTCCTTCCATACAAATATACAACTACCAGTACTGATCAAAATACCATACAGACATTCTTATAATGAAATCATTCATAGTTTCACAGCTTATGGGCATAATCATCAGAATGAACATATACATGTATTTCAAGATGCCAAAGGCAAAACACTTATCAGAAATAACACCAGGGGTTATGCAACTGCTGAGAGGGGTGCTTGTTTCCACCCAACCATAGGCTTAGTGACTCCCATCAGATTTACCACTAGCCACCCCCAAGCTGAGACCAAGATGTTGTGAGACTGCGTCTCTATTCGCCAGTGACCAAGAGCGAAGGTTACTCTCCTTCCTCTCTGCTATCACTCACTCTGCGTATTTCCAGAGTTCTCCCCTCGCGTCCCCCCCCCAATCGCTTCTACCCCACGCCTTATCCTCTTGCGAGGTTGCGTGTGGCGCGATTACCCTCGCGCTGATCAGTCCTGATGGCTCTACGAATGGGAGGTTCACCTCCCATCCCTCATTAAACCATCTACCTACCAGCTTGTGAGACATTTAATTCAAGGCCAGTGAGCCGCTTTTGGTTCTCCGGGCCAGTGGAGTCCAAATACGATATTAATTCTCGACGGAAGTTAACGCCACCTTTCCAGGTGCCTTCCACCACTATCATGGTCTCTTTTTCTGCACATCCCCTCTCAGTAGTCCTGCAATATAAATTCATAATGTTATTCACATTTATTGACCTTTTCCACAAGGTCCATTTACATCACATATTCACATTTATGAGTTTGCCACAGTTCTTGGCCAGTCCATTTATTTTTACAAACTGGGGGAAACAGGGTGTTACATCTACCATATCCTAAAAAAAAAATAGGAATAAGTTAGATAAATTATTAACAACTAATTCCTAATTTTTGTTTAAAAATGACTTGGCTACATAATCGAAATATTTTGTAGCTAGTCTTATCTTAGCAAACTAAATTTAATTTCAAACTAATTTGATTCAAAATAGATAACATGAAAGTAATAAGAAAGAAAACCATTTTACCATTTCAAGAGATGACCGAAGATAGATCAAGGTAGTTTAGAATTGATTATGGCTTTAACACTGTTTGCATTTTTTATTATCACGTTCCCT
>ML799134.1:175177-194522 GCA_009831015.1 Picea engelmannii | reverse complement strand
CTTTTAAGGCAATAGAAAAAATTGTATTGGCTGCCAACACAATGGTTCACCCAAATCAAGGCCTTCTACAGGAATGGTAGAAACAAAACCATTTCTCGCTAAAAATCCATCCCAACAACCACCTGTGGTTGTCAAATGGTGGGTTAACATAATTTTGATCAAGCTGTGGTGGAAAAGACTAGAGTCGAGGCTCTATTTTTTATACCTTTTAGACATCATGTACAAGCTTCTCAACAAACATAAAGGCACATTCAAATGAAAACCTATGAAGTGCATAAAAATTCATATATGATAGAGAAAAACTAAACCATAATGACCCTCATAGGTCACAAACTATTTAAGGATCAATAACAGACCATGCCACCTACATTTAACCAAAGAAATAGGGATACCTTTCTCACAACAATCAATTTTCCTGGAGATCATGAAGAACATCCAAGGTACTTCTTCGATTTTCAAGTTTTTGAACCACTTCTCGCCAGTAGAAGGAATCCCTATGGCTTCACTCACAAACTCGTCAGTTACCTCTAATTGGATATCTCCAATTTTTTCCCTACATCCATCGAAAGTCTGTGCAAATTCCTTAGCCACACGAAGGTTATACCCTTCGAACCTTTTGATGAAGGCATCCCAACCCTGACCTTTTAAATCCTTGAATGCATCATCCTGAGAGAGCAATTCTTGAGAGCCATTCGACTCTACTCGAACAATAGGATCCATTAAAAATATGATTGGATTGTAATAGGGGTGACTCAAGACAATTCTGGGTTTAGATGGTAGGAGCAAAAGGAACAAATCTGAGCAGATAAAATGGAAACAAACAAAACAAAGACCCCGTGCAATCATAGTATGAACATCGAGGGTTTGGTCTTGATGCTGAATGAAAAACTATAACTCATAATGAAAAGCCTCATTAGTTCTCTATGCCAGTAAGGTGGACTAAGTACAAGGTACGATATTTGCACATTAATTCTCATGACCAACATGACCATATTTTTTGCACAGTGTTTAAATATATTAACACAAAAAATGTTCACAATTCAAATGAAAACCAACTAAGTATATAGAAATCATATCATTAATCAAAACATTTAAAAGGTATGTCATTCAAGTGTTAGATTTAGAATGGATATAAGCACAATGATCTTTCAAAAGACTGACCTTATAGAAAACATAATATGAAGCTAAGTTTTCATGTTTGATTCATGCTTTCAGTCATGAATCAAACATGAAAACTAAACGAAAACATAAAATTTAAAGAATTAATGAACACCTTTTATAATCGAGTAATCATCTCAAAATGATAATATTTACAAGATGAGGTGAAGGCAACTACAGAAAATGTATTTTGTTGTTCAAATAATGAAATTGTGTAGGGATGCCAATAGTGGCGACTTACTGGGCGAAGCCGTTATCTCTGCATCACCAGAAAATTCATGTTAGGACAGATCAAAATGTTTGAAAATTAAAGAACAATCGATAGCAAGTAAAGAATCCCAATCACACTAAAAAATATCGCATAGTCTAGTGTCAGATGTGTTTTTGTTCAAATGCAATCTGGTGACAAGTTTTAATTATGGTTGAGACGACATTTAAGAAAATGAATCTAATACTGTTGACAGAGCCGCTTCTACCAGCAGGCGTCCATAGCCTCGACAGGGATGTCAATTAACCAACTCTGAAACCTCAACCCTGTCCAAGAAATATCAATTCAAGATGAAGGAAATTTTATGATTAATACCAAACAATTATACTTGATAATTTTCTTGAACCTGAGATTGCTTCATTGCTAGTAGGCCTATTCAGTACCCCAACGAAGTTGCCTTGGAATCATGCATGCATTTACCCACTTCCTACAGACCTGTTCAGTATCTCTACGGGTTTACACACACTTCCCACACTCTTCAGTTCTTCCAACTCTCTAGAAGTTATTTATAATTTTGAGATGATCTTCAGGAGAGTGGGGTGAAGCTGAAAATTTCAGATTTCGAAAAACTTTGTATTTTCCATTTTATATATTTCTCGTTTGACGACCTTCATCATGATCTGAAATTAGTTTTATGATAAGGAAAAATTCTCGAGGACATGGAGGCATACTCTAGTTGTTTTCTTTAAAAACAAGGACAACGTAAAGAGTTTTAATGATGATCGTATCCTCTCGTGATTATAAAGTGAAAACAGGAAGGTTGTTTTGAATAGAAACTTTCCTTAGCTAGTCTGAGTTTTATCAATTTACAACACTGATGCTCTGAAATGACCTTGACTGTTGCTTTATAATGAGACTTATGATTCCCTTTAATGAACAAAATGGTGACCCAGACATAAAATTTCTTCAGAAACTAGAAAAAATCAACAAAATGAAAAGAACGAAAAAAAAGAAAAAAAAGAAAATCAAAATAGAAAAATATGTACAGAGAGGTGGATCTGGAAATATTAGGAGAAATAACTTTTGAGAGCTTGGCCATTCACCGGGAAAGTGTTTGGCTGTCTGTCCAAATTGTGTAGAGGGAAAGAGTTGGGATCTAGTTTTTCATAAATTACAAACGGTCCCAACCATAGATTCTGGAACTTGGTGTTTTCCCCTTTTCCCTCGTGGGGTTTATCCCATTTGAGAACCAGATCTCCTACCTCGAAGTTTCTATCTGAAGAAGAGTTTGAATCAAACCATATTTTTACAATCTACTGATGCTGATCCAAGTTCTTCTTTTCTTGCACTCTTCTTAATAAGGCATCAAACCATATTTTTAATAAGGCATTAATTCAACTTTCCAGGGGAGGGCAGAGCTCTTCTTGGACTTTCTGCAATAATTGAAGAGATGGAAGAAAAACATGATAGGTAGGATTGCTTCTCTCCCATAGATGAGAAAGAAAGGGGAATTACCAACAGAGGTTTTTGGTGTCACTCTATCAGCCCAGAGTGCATTAAATAAAGCGTTGTGCCAGTTCTTGTGATTTTCAGAAACTATCCTCTTAATGATCTTGATCAAATTTTTGTTTGTTGATTCTGCTAGGTCATTTCCTTGGGGGTATTAGCTGGCAGAATATTTCAATTTAATCCCTCTTTATAAAGAGAATACATTCATATCTAGGGATGAGAAATAAGATGCATTATCAAAGACTAAACATTCGGGAATGCCAAATCTAGTAATGATATTTGAATTAAGGAAAGATACTACCTGATTCATGTTTACCACTTTCAAAGGTGCAGCTTTGGACCATCTGGTAAAATAATCCATTGTTATAATAGTATACTTGTGCTACTATGAAGAAGAAGGATTAATTGGTCCTATGATGTCAAGACCCCACTGCTGAAAGGGTGAATCTACCGTAACGGGTTGTAAAGTGAATGCTTCCTTTTTCACCCACCCAACAGCCTTTTGGGATCACAAACTAAACCATAACGACCCTCACAGATCACAAACTATTTAAGGATCAATAACATACCATGGCACCTATGTTTAACCAAATAAATAGGGATACCTTTCTCACAACAATCAATTTTCCTGGAGATCATGAAGAGGCTCCAAGGTACTTCTTCGATCTTCAAGTTTTTGAACCACTTCTCACCGGTAGATGGAATCCCTATGGCTTCACTCACAAAATCCTCAGTTACCTCTAATTGGATATCTCCATTTTTTTCCGTACATCCATCGAAAGTCTATGCAAATTACTTATCCACACGAAGGTTATACCCTTCGAACCTTTTGACGAAGGCATCCCAGCCCTGACCTTTTAAATCTTCGACTGCATCATCATGAGAGAGAAATTCTTGAGAGCCATTCAGTTCTAATCGGACAACATAAGCCATTAAAAATATGTTTGGATTGTAATAGGGGCGACTCAAGATAGTTATGGGTTTAGATGGCAGGAGAAAAAGGAACAAATTCGAGCGGATAAAATGGAAACAAACAAAATGAAGACCTTGTGCAATCATAGTATGGACATCGAGGGTTCGGTCTTGATGCTTGAGCATTTCTGGTAATGAAAACCTATAACCCATAATGAAAAGCCTTATTAGTTCTATGTGCCAGCAAGGTGGACTAAGTGCAGGGTACGATATTTGCGCATTAATTCTCATGACCAGCACGACCATATTTTTTGCACAAGGTTTAAATACATTAACACAAAAAATGTTCACAATTTAAATGCAAACCAACTAAGTATATAGAAATCATATCAATATTCAAAACATTCAAAAGGTAAGTCATCCAAGTGTTAGATTTAGAATGGATATAAGCACAATGATCTTTCAAAAGAATGGTCTGTATAGAAAACATAATATGAAGCTAAGTTTTCATGTTTGATTCATGCTTTCAGTCATGAATCAAACATGAAAACAAAACAAAAACACAAACTTTAAATAATTAATGAACACCTTTTATAATCGAGTAATCATCTCAAAATGATAATATTTACAAGATGAGGTGAAGGAATCTACAGAAAGTGTAGTTTGTTTTTCAAATAATGAAATCGTGTAGGGCTGCCAACACTAGGCTCCACAACCAACATGAGGGTATATGTTCAAATTGAATATCATGGTGAGATCAGTTATTGGCGAGGGAAAATCTTTGGAAGGCTTCTTTATTTCAACCAAGGGAAGGTTCTACAATTTAGGAGAGATTTATGAATTCCCACTTTGAAATATTTTTGTTTACATGGAACTTTAAGCATGCATGTAGGATGTATTTATAAGGATTGTCAACATACTACTAAGTTTTCCATTTGTGTAGTAATGATTTGGAAGACAAGATGCATGTATTGTGTGTAATTAGTGTGGTTCATGTGGTCAAACAATTTTTCTCGTGCATTGGATAGGCTGTTAGTTGGGTTGAATCTCTCTGTTTATGTATGTTTGTTTGCAACACATCATGATTTTCGTCATTTTTTTTTGCATGTTTAAATGACATTTTGATGAATTTCAGTATTAATGGGTCACATTAAGTGCATTGCATGTTGATGTTTTTTCCCATCAATGAGTCCTTCATGGCCATTTCATTGTTTTGGGTGTTCTTGGTCGACTAACTATTCTTGGTCGACTCGTTGTTATTGGTTGATTCAATTTTCTCGATATACTCGATGTTCTTGGTCTACCCACTGTTCTCGATTGACTTTTTCGCTCACTTCATTCTTCCAGTGCATCTTTCCTTGAATTTTTTCTTAGATTTTCTTTCTGTTGTCTCGAGTTTTCCTTATGATGCCATTGTTTTCCTAGGATTATCAACTTCTCTATATGCCTTCCTTTTTTTAATTATTTGTGTGAAATGAGTTTATGTTCATCACTTTCTTTATAATTATAATTCATTTTTATTTCTTTGTTTCAAGTAGTTGAGATGATCTAAAGAGAGTTATACTTATTACTGGTCTGATTTGGTTAAGGATTATCAAATAATTTTCCATTGTAAGATGTTTTTTTCCTGATTTCTCCCTAATCGACCGTTTTGTTGAGGGATTTTTTTTTTTTTAATTTTTATTTTCAAGAGTCTACTCACTAGATTATTTTATTTTCAAGCAATATCCTATATAACAATGCCCCTAAGGGTTTTCACTATTAGATTTGTTTTTTCCAAGGACCCGACTGACACCAAGTGTTTTTTAGACAGGGCCCTACCCATTGGCGCCCCTGAGGGAGATTTCACCAATGGGCCGTTGTTTCTTTTTATTTGTTTTTTGTGGGTGGACCTTATTAATTTGATTTCCATTGACTACCTTATCCAGAGGATTTCCTTGAAGCGTTCTTAATTGCACCACTCCAGTTAGTCCGATGTCTTCAATTATGTAAGGCCCTAACAATGTAGTTTCTATCTTTCTTAGCTTCCCTTTGAACTTACTATTATAAAGAAGTACAAAGTCACTAATTTTTATATCTTTTCTTCTCAGATGTCAATCTTGCCATGTTTTTTGTTGTTGATTTTGTACTTCTTGGTGATTAAGTGTGGTTAGTCGTTGTTATTTGAGTTTGTTGAGTTGATGAAACCTTTCTTTATTTTCTATATTGAGGTTATAATGTAAAACTAAAGCCACCCATTCTACATTCATCTAGAAGTGTAGTGGGACTACAAAATCTTTCCCATATATGAGTTTGAAAGGGGTTTGTATAGTTGACCATTTATAGGTAGTGTGACATGCCCATAAAAAGATGGTACTTTGTCATCCCAATTGTGTTTGTTGACCCAACACACATTTTTGTCAGTCCCTTGTGCAAAGTCTTGTTGAATGATTCGACTTCCCCATTTTCTTGGGGGTGATATGGTGATGTTTTTTAGTGGTCAATTAAGAACTCCTCCATTGGTATTTTTATAGTACCATTGACAAAATGTGTACCTTGGTTTCTCATCAATGTTAGAGGGCACCCAAAAATAATGATGATGTTTTGATATATGATTTTTTCTACCAATTATTTCATGCATGTGTCGACTAGCTCTTCTTCTGCCCATTTGGTTAAATATCTGACCGCAATGATGATATATCTGACTCCTGTTAATTTTTTCTCTTTTCGAAAAATGTCAACAAAGTCGATGGCCTTGATTTCGAAAGGTAGGCTGGGATTGATCAAATTTAGTGGCATATCATGTTTCCATAATGGTTTACCCATCCTTTGACACTTATCACATTTAGCAATTTTGTCTCGACAATGTTTATGCAATTTGGTCCACCAAAGTCTTGCTTGTAACATTTTCCTTGCAGTTGTATCTACATGAAAATGTCCTCCTGTTGGACCAATGTGTTGTTCTTCAATTATGACATCTCTTTAATGTTCCAAAGAACATCATCTTGACATATTGTCTGGTCCCTATCTATAAATATATCCATTCATAAGTGTGAAGGGATCATCTTTCCTTATTAATACCTTTCGTTTCCTCTCTAGGAGGTCCTCTGGAGCTTTCCTCCTTGTATAAATTGTACTGTTTTATCCATTCCATTTGGAGTTAATTTGACTCGAAATAGAGAGGAATATGGAATGCCATCCTTGATGCCTATCACTTCTTCTCTAGTTTCTACTCTTGAGATATGGTTAGTCCCAACATTTTTGTTTTTCAATTTAGACCACTACTTCAAACTCAAATTCTTGAAATAACACAAGTCATATATAGAATCAATCTTGATGAAATTGTTTGTTGAATAAGTACTTTATGGATTGATGGTATGTGTAAAATGTGAAGGGATTAGTGAGTAGATAGTGTATAAATTTATGTAAAGAAAATATCATTTAAAGACCCTCTCTTTTTGTGGTCTAATACTTCCTTTCAACTAGCATAAGAATTCGGGTGGTCGACCATATCATCACTAGGTTGGGAAAGGATTTCATTGAATACTACATTGGACATGTCGACATGAACATGAAACACTTTCATCCATATAGGAAATATTATAATAAGGGCTTCCACAAGTTTACTTTTTAAAAGCTTGAAGGATTTGTTGCATTCTGCACTCCATATGAACTCCATGTCATTTTTAAGTAGTTCATCGAAGGGGAAGTTAATGTATGAGTAGTTCTTGATGAAATTCATGTGATACTCGATGTTGGAAACCTAATCCATTAGGGTTATGGCATTTTTTATTATTCACTTGAGAAGGAATATGAAAAATCACAAGTGAATAGGAACTTTCATTGTGAGTCCAAT
Organism: Picea engelmannii; assembly: GCA_009831015.1. Taxonomy (NCBI): domain Eukaryota; kingdom Viridiplantae; phylum Streptophyta; class Pinopsida; order Pinales; family Pinaceae; genus Picea; species Picea engelmannii. Next base: position 186,900 of record ML799134.1, on the reverse strand, counting down.
AGACCTTTTGGAAGATGAATCCAAAGGTAGTAGATCATGTATTTATACATGTATCATATTAATGAAAGGAATATTACATTGATCTCCATTTTAGTATATTGTAACAATGGTATTAGAGTGACTATGTTTTTAGGGCCCAAATTAATCTATGGTAGTTGTCCATAGTGTCATGGTTTAACTCCACCAGTTTTCCTCATTCATAAATGCCTCTGTCTCTTTTATTCCCGCATACATAAATGTCCCTTTTCCTAATAGTTTTCCAGTATATGTTAGTTTTCCTCCCTCAAAGTCATTCACATCCTTCATCTCTGCCACTGTTGGCTGCCTAGGGTTTTTTGACTTGGATGTTTCTTCTCCCCCTAATCATATATGTCATTTATCAATCATTCCATCGTTGGAATTACTTGGTTAAAATGACATTACTCTTAACTGCGGGTGTTCCTATGAAAACCATGGCATGTAGATTCCTCAATGACCAATTTCCTCTCTCCCTCTGAGTCAATCCAATCGACCTTGTATGTTGCCGGGAAATAAGAAGAGAATTCAAACCTGTGATACTGACATATGCCCTTTTGTGCTTAAAACCCCATTTCAAATTCCCCTCCCGATGCCATCCCCCACAAAAATCTCCATGAAATTATTCAAGAGTTTCAACTGAATATACTATCATTCTGTATATGAGAGCTCCTCCTCCCGATTGTAGAAAATACAACTGCTGCTACTCTATACATATTGTAGTAGATCTTATGAAGTTGAAAATGATGTGAAATGTAATGAAACGAACGTATAGTCATAAGAGTTCCAAATGGCTAGCTGATTCACGAAGAGCGTGTTCAACACTAGCAATAATATCCATCATTGTTTGAATCTCGAGGGATGCTTCAAACGAGAATTTATCATGGATGTTCTCATCATGCTTGACTTTGACAATGGTAGGGATTCCTTATGCATCAAGTGAATTTGATAAGAAACATTGATAGAGAACCTGAGGCCTTACTTCATTCTCTTTCGTCACCACTAGACCGAGTGCAACCTTGATGACCGATTCAATAATGAAATTTTTTTCTGGAGAAAGACCTCTTTGTGTAGAGATGGCTGGCCTCATATTTTGAATTTATGATGGTACACAATGTGACATTTGACATGCAAATTTATTTTGAAGAATATAAAACAATTGAAGGATAGATAATTGCAGAGTAATAGTGGCCCAGTAAAGCTGAGCCCGTGCTTGATTTGATTGATCTACTGTCAGTCTGTAGATGTCAAACCATTATTTTTCAAGTTGAAGCAACATTTTATCTCTTTCATCATTAGGCTCCTCCATTTCATCCCATATTAAATAGATATCGTAAAGAAGATATTTTCAAGTTGTCTCCAGTTGAAATAACTGATCATTATGTAAGCTTGACATTATAGATGTATGCCCTGAAATCCTCCTATGGGATTCTTTCTATTTCTATATCCCTTGTAAGAAGAAGTAGAGTTTCTTCCTAAATAATGGAAGTTTCCCTATCTGGTCTCTCTTCCTCCTTTATAGTTTGACCAAAACAAAGGAGAGCATTGAATGAATCATTTATGAAAAATACATCACCTAGACTCAAATAACACAAAGACGATCTCAATTCGATTCAATTTAGTGGCACTCGATTGATGAAGATTGAAGACAAAAATATGGCATATTAGAGGCATAACATATAGGGTTTTGGACTCAATTCCCTAATTTTTTCAAACTCTGATTTTCAATGTCATGGTTTCAAATTGACACCTCATAATATATCGCTTCGACCTTCAATCATCCATTGCCCGAACGAGATCCTGCTCATCTACAAGCGAGCAACTGAATGAGTTGAGTGTCTTCATACAAACTCTGATGAATGCATCATCCATGGTACTCTACTTTCCCTAGTGATCACTTCTTGTTAGTGGAAGAAGTTGTAAATATATTTCCTTTTGGAATCTATCTAAAGATTTGGTCCAAAGAGAGGACCTTGGGACATGTTATTATGTTCTTAGGGTCGGGGATTTGAACTAGAATGAGTTCTTGTTGAAAGAAATTGCTTGTTATGGTCATTAGGAGATTTGGATCAACAAAAAATAATATTGTAAACAATCAAGCTGTAAGGAATGAAAGATTCAAAGCATCGATGACACATTCAATCATGAAGATTGATTCAACTCTAGAATCAAAGTAACTTGCAAATAGTCTTTTTGTAAGCTAACACCCTCCATTTGCTGAGTTTGAATTGTTCATTCTGATTGTTAAAGGATGGAGCTGTAAGAATCCCTTTGAGGTATAAGTGAGTCTTTAAATGGCTCTAATTGATGGATTATTAGAGTTACTTAATACTCTAATACTCTCTACTGTCAAAAATACAATCACAATTGACAAAACAACTCTCTCTAATGTTCTAACATGTTTACAATATTAACAAATCAAATTTCTCCAGCTTGAATCACAAGTCCAACAAGAAGAAATAAAACAAAAGAATCAACATTCTAAACTAAAACTATTCTCTTTTTGAATTTGAGAATGATTCCTATCAGTAGCCAACACATAATCAAATTTGTGATGCCACTTCAGAAGAAGATTCAAATGAAGATGAAGTTTATCATAAACAAGTTCCTCTTTCACTTTCCAAGCTCATAATTAGACCTTGGAAATAAATCATCAACAAAAAGCACATAACAAGTCTTGGATACAAAATTCAAGTGACCTATCAATATCCAGATTATTCCAGACCAATCCAGTTCCAAAGTGTTGGATTCTTTCAAGAAAATTCATCTTCACTTGCTTTGGTTCAAGATGAGGTTCTTAAATGCCAACATTGTCAACAAGTTGGCCACATGGAGGATCAATATTTTGATCTTCATCCTTGTGAGCATTGTGGAAAGCATAATCATCATTCAAAAATATGTTCCAAACACAAGAAACATGCAAGAGTAAAGAATCACTATGGGTGGATTACTTCTTGGAAATGGCCAACAAAAACCAAGAGCATATATTGGTCATACCAAATAATTTATTCTCGAGTGTTGACACATATTGTAGTGGAAATATTTTCATTTTTTTAGCTTTTACTTGATAGGGGGGGATAATATTAGTGATTGAAGATTGGGCTTCAAGTTTCAATGTCCTACCAATCGAGCAACAAAGTGATCCAGAGTCAGAGCCATATTCCATCATTGTTGTTTTCCTTAAACCACCATTTAGTATAAGACTTACAACTTCTACTAGAAAACAGTTTGTGGTCATATTTAAACCACCATTTGAGAGAAATTTTAGTTAGTAGAAAACATCAACTTATAACTAAATTAGGAAATTTTCTGGGAACCATTGAGCCTTAGATCCAAGTTCCAGAGTTTTTGGTACTCCTTAAACCACCATTTAGTATAAGACATCAACTTCTGCTAGCCATTTGGTTTGTGGTAATCCCAAAACCACTATATTAAGATAGGAAATTTATCCATTGGAAACTGTTCACTTCCATATTTCAAATCTGTGCTTAGACTCACATACACCCCTTCATATTAAGGGGGGGAATGTTGGAAACCTAATCCATTAGGCTTATGGTATTTTGTATTATTCACTTGAGAAGGAATATAAAAAGTCACAAGTGAATAGGAACTATCATCGGGAGTCCAATAGATCTCTTGGAAGATGAATGTAATACCCCAAGACCAAGCCTCAATTGTAAATGTGAATGTGAATATGTTTCATAGGATGGTGAGCCAAGTTATTATAAGCCATAAGGCTTATGTGATTATTAGGTCGGAGAGCCTAGATGCTAAAGGACATTGAGCTTATTTTTGTATATTTAAACACTCATATCATTAATAAAACACATCACTGCATGTAGATTGACCACGATAAAAAAGTATGGGGGACTAAACTCCACTAGGAAGGTAAAGGGAGGGGATAAGAGCCTAGGAAAGGGGGCTAAGCTAGAGGGATTCTTGCCCAAAAAATATTATAATGTTATTCCTAAAGACTATGGTGAGGATAATTATTTTATCCTAAGTTCTTATGGGAAAGAGGATGAATCCCAGGTGGAGAGAAATGAGCTCCTTGAGAGCCATGTGTCATCAAGGGTGAATCAAAATAAGTGTGGGAGTAAATTAGTCCATTTCCCACTCATAGAGCCATTCACTCACTCATCCATTCATGCACTCTTGGAGCCTACCTACACTCTTGTGTTACATGTACCTTTCCTCTTATTGACAATAAACCATATTCCTCTTTGGATGCACAACGCACTTGTACCTACCTGATCTAGTGATGTACCTTTCCATTATGAGAAACATTTATCCCATGCCCTGAAAGCTGTTGCTGCCATCACTTGTGCCTTATATTAACGTTGCTACTATCTTCACCATTCCCTATAACTGGTTGAATTAAGCATTGAACTGAAGAAATGATTTGTCAGGCATGGGGGATTGAAGAGGGGGGTTGTGAGGCTCGTGGATTTAAGAGACAGGTTGTGAGGCCCATGAGAAACTCTCTCTAGGTGAGAGAATTGCTGGGAAAGTGATTTCCTGAGGGAGCCCAACCGCAAATACACTTCTCTAAGACTTCATGTCCTTCCTATTGTTGAAGTTATGGAAGGGAAGTGGAGAAGCTGAAGGAATGTCGAGAAGATAAGGGACATACTTCATATGGTGGGACAAACATGTGGGGAATGAGAGACTGTAGGATGGTAGTTTGAGTTGTCTCCTAGCACAAAATCCTTCCAGTTGTTTGTATTGTCTCAACCTAGCCTAGGAATCCATTTACCTAGGTGGATTTTAGTCCCAGCTTAGGGGTGACCCATTGCGGAGAGTTCTGAGCTCCGTGGTCTAAGGATGGGAGGATCGTGGAAAGTATGAACATAGTTAGTGGTCTTCTATAAAATACAAGTATAAATTGTGTATTAATTTACATGCTGTGTATTTATACATGTGTTTATGTTTATGGGTTTTTCCTGTGTATGATGCATGCATATTTTACTGTTATTTACGCATGAATCTATGTTTGTAGAATATGTTTGTTTGCCTAAGATTTATATATATAAATATGATATTTTTGTTTTTATGGATTTGGCATGGGCGACCTGGAAGGTTAGGTATGCTACAATGTATTACGTTCAAGTTTAAGTGTGGCATAGCCCAACATGTCTAAGTATGGTTACGTTGCAATATGGTACCAAAACCCAATTTACAACACTGAGCCTGGATGGGCCGTGTAAGCGGAAATTGAAGAAAATGTTTCAGAGAGAGTTGTTGTCTAAATGGAAAAAATTCTATTTTCAGAGCATCCATGAGTGCCAATGGAGGTTTATCGGTTTGACAAAGCCAACAGAGGAAAGAAACCACAAAAACTATGGTTTTGGGCCACACAGTTTATATTTGGGCCATTGGATATGTTCAGGAGAAGATAGATCCCTCACATCCATCGGATCTAGGGAAGTAGTGCAGTTGTTAACCCCTCAAATCCTTCGAACTTCGTTGCTTCGACAATTTTCAAGTCTTTGAAAAAAAGGAGGAAAAATCACCGAAGACCTAGAGTCCCGAAGAAGATATCAACCATAGATATCTAAGAGAAGGCGGGCCATTAGATCTTTGAGTGCTTCCGAAATTAGACACTCTAGGAGAATTGGGTTGTGGTTGTGGGCAATAGAGTTTTCTCCAAAGGTCCGAAGTCCATAGCCAATATGGACTATTCATGTTTTTTGAACACGTGTCTGCAGATTAACAAGTATTCGAGAATTTGACGTTTGGGATATTTGTGGTGTAGAGTGGATAATTCTCCCAAATAACGAAGCACCGAAGCTTCAGAGAGTGTATGTTCATTAGTTCGTTGATTCAAAGTTAGATAGTTCGAGGGTTGGGTGGTGTTCAACAACAAAACTCTTTGAAGCTCGAAGCTCTGGAGCGCTGAAGTATTAAAATCTCTGGAGAATTCTTGTTCAAGAGTTTTGATGAAAGTTGTAGAAGAAACCTCCAAAACCCAAAGTTTCGAAGCTCTAGAGCCCCAAAGCTCTAGATAGTGTATGTTTAGAAATTCGACGTTCGTGTGTTTTGAAGTGTTATAGTGTAAAGTTTTCTGAAGCCCAAAGCTCTGGAGCACTGAAGTATTAAAGCTCTAGAGAGTGGTGGTTTGGGGAGTCAACCACTTTGGCATTCAGGGAAAATTTTGTGTTGTGTTGTGAAATCCTTCGAATCTTGGAGTCCCAGAGCTCCTATCAACCATGGATCTCAGCTAGGAGAGTGGAACGTTGATTATAGAAACTTTCAATGGTTTTTCGGTTTAACGTTGAGAGGGAGTGAAGTGTTGTGGAGTAAGATACTCCGAAGTCTGGAGTATTGAAGTCCCGAAGTGCCAGAGTGACATGGCATGATGATGTCACCTAGGGTGATGTGTACCCACTTATGCATGCCATGTGTCAACTTGATTCGTGCCTTTTACAAACCTTATGTGCCAATTGGAACTCGAAACATGTCACTTGTCGATTGGGCCAAGTGTCATATTCTTATTTTGATACGTAAAACCCCTAGTGCATAGTGCTAAGAAGACCCCAGTAGTTCGGAAATTCGACATTCGAGAGTTTTTAGGTGTGAAGTTGTAAGCACCTCCAAAGAGTGAATCTCTAGAGAGCCTCTTCGGGAGTTGACCAGTTCGACATTCGGGAGAAATAAGGTGTTAATTTAGTGGATCTCTTGAAGCCCAAAGTTTTGAATTATCGTAGTCGTGAAGCTCCGGGGAACACCTGTTCAAAAGTTCAGTGTTTGGGAAATGTGTTGTGTTATGATGAGAAGTTCTCTGAAGTCTCGAAGTTCCAGAGTGTAGAAGTAGAAAATATCAGGAGAGCAAGGGTTCGGGAGTTCTCCAGTTCAACATTTGAGTGTTTTGGTGTGAGATCCTTCGAAGTCCTGAAGTCCCAAAGTTCTGGAGCCCCGAAGTCCCAAATCTATAGATAAGTTCCTTTCATCTAAGATCTTGGTCATATCCCGTGGTCACATGGATTTTTGGTCGAAATAAAAAGGGGCTAGTGCCCAAATTTTTATTTTTTTAAAGACATAAAAGGGCTTAGAGAAGGAGCTCACAGATTTCTGAATTGTACGAACCTGCAAATAAGGGAAATTATATAATCCTATAAACCTAAAAAGAGGATTCAACATGGGTCCAAGATCTATTCGGCTCCGAAGAAGAAGAACAAATGTACATGGACTACATCATAGAAAAGACAATTTTTAAATACCCATAATTTTCTGCTCAAGACTCAAAATTGAGCATGGAAGTAGGCATTGGAAAGGTATTGAACAACATAATATAAATAATGATTCAGAAAATTGACCTGGGTAGGAAATTTTCAGGAAAATCAGAAGACATAATTCTGATGCATTATGGAACCCAGAATGATTGAGACAATGGAGGACATGGGCATAAGTGTACCTAGGATCTATGCATCCCTGGACAACAAGAAAGATGAGTTTTCGTCACATATGATTGAAGTGGAAGAAAACATGGAAAATATTGGTTGATGAAACTGACTACAAGAGCTAAAAGAAAAAAATAATGAGATGGTTAAGGCATGTCTAATGGACATGAATGGATTGATCACTAAGGAAGACTTGAACATCCTAACTTTAGGTTCCTATGACCATCTAATTGGTATGGATTGGTTGGACCAACACCATGCTATCCTCGACTATCATAATAAGGAATTTACTTTCCTAGATGAAGAAGGGAACCTAAGGACAATGTAGGGACTTCCCAGGGTAGTAACTGTCAGATAAATTTCAACATTGTAACTGAAGAAATATTACAGAAAAGGATGTCAAATATTTGTAGCTCATATGGAAGAGACACCTAAAGAAGGAGCTAAAGAAATTGAGGACATAATGTTATGCGAAGAATATCCCACAATATTATCAAAGGCTAAGACTGAAGAATGTTAGGATATGAATCTAGGTGCAACCATGAAGTTTGGGAATCCACTACATGAAATCCACTCATGTTAATCAAGGTGATTAATGGAATTTGGGTATAAGAGTAGCTCATGTAGTGAATGATGTAGTGAAAGTACATTCACTCTAAAGGATTACAATGTACAGATAACGCAGTGGAGTGTGGGAATGTATGCTCTAAAATATTGATAGGTTAAAATGCTATTTTTCTGATAAAGAGAAACAAGGAGTATTTTTGGAGATAATATGTAACATCTCCAAGGATCAGTCCTACAATTTGGAGATAACACCTCCATTATTTCTAGTAGAGTATGCAGTGGAAAAATGGTATGAAGGAAATAAATATGGCATGATAGAAGTTGATTATGTAGGTCAGGTTGAAATCAGATGGGTCAAGACATGAGGAAGTAATGGTTCATTAAGAAAATCCAAGTGATGATATGATCAATCAAGGAAAGGCTAATTAAATTTTCTTCAATAAAGAAATTAGTGTTAAATATCCAGGTTAATCTGGGAGCATGGATGGAAATGTAATTTGGTCATGTAGGAGTTGTATCAAAGGGATCCAAGTAATAATGGAATTCTGAAAATCAATATCAACATAATATATGGGCACAAGTGTGCAAAGTAGATAATAAATATTCTAGCATGGAGATCTCAAGTCAAAAAGAACTTCAAAAAGAAATGAATTTATGAAGAGGAATCAATAAGAAAACATAAAGAAGAAAATGGTTCTACGCTTGGTATAGAATTAAAAGGAGATGGTATCTGACAAGAATCCATATCAAATGTCATAGAGCCATGAGTGACATTCCAAGAGGTTAGAAGTATCACTAGAAATTATGTTGATAAATCAAAAGCAGTGTTAATTACTTCCAATTAATTCTATGCAGCTAACGGGGAAGGCATATGTGCACCTTTATGGTATTCTAGAGATTGGCTATGCAAGTTAAGTTTGAGGCTAGTTGGCTAAGAAAAGAGAAGAGAATGGTGCAAGAAACATCAAGTGCTAAAGTATTCAGCCAGGAAAGGGCTGAAGTAGTTCAACCCCGAAAAGTAAATGGATGTTGAAGATCCAAAAGTCTATAAGACAACATGATTGGAATTATAATTTGTCCAAGTGTGAATTGGGTTAGATGGATCCAGGATATAAATGAATATTGAAGGTTAATATCAACTTAGTATTTGGATGGAAATGCAAAAGTCACCAAGAGTTATTTGGATAGAAAGTGCTTAGGGAAACATTAATCATGTACAATTATTACAGTGAGAGCACAATAAGATTCAGGAATACGGGAAGAATTGAAGACTTCTAGGATCAACAAGGAAAAGTGATATAGGGAGAAATAAGTTGATGCAATTACTGTAGCAAAAATTATGTAATGGGTTGTTGGACAACCATACATAGAAAGAGAGAATTCTTGATGTTGCATGTGTTGCTACTGATGTTGCTACATATGGACAGAAGAAACATACAGATGAAGTGTTGATTATAAGGTTGATAAAGGAGGCATGGGAGCTTTTGTTATAATCAGCTAACCAAGTAGCATGAAATTTATTTAATGGAAGCTATGAAGGTATGAGTTTTATGTTCTCTTATTTCATAATTGATGAAGGGAATTTAGGTAAGAATTTACTCAACCATATTTATTTATAAAATCATAGTATTGTATTATTTGAATGCATAAATGGGAATAAGATACCCCTAGGTATGGTAAAGGTTGGAGGCCTGTAATAATTATGAAAGCTTCTTAGTTTTGAATGCACACACTGACATAGTAGCATGTCATGTTAATTTTGTTACGAGGTAATAACCAAAGCAATAAAGGGTATGAACCTGTTATAGGAATGGATGCCAGAAAAGCTAGTCATGTATGAGACCATGACATGGTTGGTTATGGAAAGATATGGTTATGGAAAGGCTATGTACCACATTATGTCCAATGAAATTACTACTTTTAATTAATACTTGGACTACAACCTTTTTGCTAACACTAATGAACACCACAAAATTATATTCTTGGTGTATTTTTCAGGTCGAAAAGGAAGGCCTCCAAATAATTGAGAAGACAATAGGAAGTGTATGGAGAATGTGTCAAGGCATTGGCCAAAATTCCAATTTACCAATGGCGAGATGGATGACTTAGATATAGAGAATCATGAAAATCAATGCAAAAGTGCATTGAATATATATGCATTGAGAGTTTCACTCATGCATAGTAAGTAGTAGAGTTACACTTATGCATGATAGAATTGTCATGCTTGAATACATTTTTTGTGAATGCATGGATATATGTTATCTAATGGAACTAATTATACTAACAACTAAAATGTTACAAACTCATGGAGTTGATAACATTTCAAGAGATTTTAGGATAGTGCAACAAGAAAGTTGCAAGTCAAGTAGTCACATGAGCATTGACTATAGGAAATTTTCTGTTCAGAAAATAGAGTAAGGAACTTATTTATATTAATGGTGAACATGCATATGCATAGAATGATAATTAGTTCTATTTAATAAATGGTTTGGTAGTTGTGATTGAATTGTTAGTTATAGACAATTATAAGATCATTTTGTAAGGTTTTGGTACATATTGCAATGAAAGTATGATTTACAGGAAATACTGACAATCTGTTGGTTGAATGCAAGATAGAAGCATTGCAGGAAAAATAGTATTCAGTATGATACTTGCTAAAAGACAAAAGGAAGATTGCATCCTACTATTGCAACAACCATGAAAAATTATGAAATAGAATTTCATATTTTGGGGAAAAGTTGAATTCCTTATGAAATAAGTTTGAGTTTCTAAATGATTTTTTTATAATGTTCTCTCATGGTAACTGTATATGTGTGATGCATATGAGATAATGTTGATTAAAGTGGAATGATTGGAAAGAAAAACTACTGTTGAAGACACTGGAGCCCTATAAATGTAGAACCTTGGTGGGGTTCTAATAATAAGTCAACGCTCTCCTTGTGTGAGAAATCCTTGGAAATATGGATCGTTGAAGGACTATGTAGCAGTGAAGGGATTCCTAATCCTGGAAGGGTGAGTACAACAAGGAAGAGGCAAATCAGGAGTGCTTATGGAATGGTAGCTATCATAATGAGGGTATGTCAAATGGAATAATGAGCTGGATTATTGCTTGAAGCAACTCTATGGAATAGAACAAATGACTTCCAGCTATAGTATGGATACATGAAATGGTGCTTGAAAGTAGAGCACTAGGTGGATAACAAACTTCCAATAGCAAAAGATTGGAGATTTTTGAAGATTTTTGAATTGTTTATGGTATATAATGCACTGAGGACAGTGCATAAATAAGGGGAGGGGATTGTAATACCCTAAGACCGAGCCTCAATTGTAAATGTGAATGTGAATATGTTTCATAGGCTGGTGAGGCAGGTTATTATAGGTCATAAGGCTTACTTGATTATTAAGCCGAAGAGCCCAGATGCTAAAGGGAATTGAGCCTATTTTTGTATATGTAAACACTCATATCATTATTAAAACACATCACTGCATGTAGACCGACCATGATAAAAGAGTATGGGGGACTAAAATCCATTAGGAAGGGAAAGGGAGGGGATAAGATCCTAGGAAAGGGGGCTAAGCTAGAGGGATTATTGCCAAAGGAATATTATAATATTATTCCTAAAGACTGTGGTGAGGATAATTATTTTATCCTAAGTTCTTATGGGAAAGAGGATGAACCCCAAGTGGAGAGAAACAAGCTCCTTGAAAGCCATGTGTCATCAAGGGTGCATGCAAATAAGT
>ML799134.1:136730-164068 GCA_009831015.1 Picea engelmannii | reverse complement strand
TTCAAGTACAAGATGATTCCAAATGAAAATGTCTCCTTGGTATATATAGGAGACTAGGAGGTATAATTACAACTAATGGAATAAAGCTGACATAAATAAAATAACATTACTAATGTAGTATGCCCCAATTAAGGGGTAATGAGAAAATATTAGGGCTTAACAAATCCCAAGCTCATAAAGAAACTATCAAGTCTTCCATACCAAGATCTAGGAGCTTGCTTCAACTAGTACAAAGCCTTCTTCAACCTGCAAACATGAGTCTTTCTATATTCAAATTCAAACCCTTGAGGTTGTTCTATATACACTTCTTCTTCAATAACACCATTTAAGAAGGCTGTTTTCACATCCATATGGTGTAACTTCCTCTTCATCTTGGCTGCAAGAGCTATGATGGTTTTGATTGAAGTGTATCTGGCTACAGGAGAAAACGTCTCTTCATAATAAATGCCTTCCTTTTGAGAAAATACACGAGCTACAAACCTTGCTTTATATTTCTCAATACTTCCATCAACAACATGTTTTATCTTGTATAACCATTTAGAAGATGCCACATCCTTGCTCTTTGGTTTGGGAACTATTTCCCATACATTATTCTTTATAATGGATTGGTATTCTTTTATCATGGAATCTGCTCATTCTTTGTTCTGGATGGATTCTTCAAAGCAAGTATTCTCCTTCTCTAATACATCACACATCAAATCCATATAATTGGAGAATGGATTAGGTTTCTTAACTTGTCTCATGGTTCCTTCGGGGGCACCATGTTGGCATATTTTACGTAAAGAGTGTGCTTGTCATTGATGGAAAGAACAACAAGGACGATGGAAAACAAGAAAATCATAAGCTCAGAGGAGGAATGAATAGTACGCAGAGATCAAATCTTGGAAGGAAAAGCATAAGCTCAGGGTGAGAAGCCTCAACAACCATCCGATCAAGAAATATACCATGTTCATCATCTCATTTTATGAACATCGGTCATATGAGTGACCGTGGGCTTAAGGATCGTTGGAGGATCGTGACCGTCAGATCTACAAGCTATATCAACGACATGGAGGAATTGCGAGGAGCGAAAGGAGAGATAAATGACTCGCTAGTTCTAATCCTGTAATTGGTGTATATCGTCAGATCTCATAGACTCGAATATCGATGAATGTGGTTGATCCAAAAAATTATTAGTTTAAGTCATATAAATTTGTGACCATCGGATGCGCAATCACCAGATCAATGGCAGGGATAGATTACGGAGATCAGAAGGAGAATTAAACGACTTGCTAGTTCCAATCCCGCAATTGGTCTAGATCATCAGATATTGTAGAATCAGATATTAACGAATGTGGTTGATACAACAAGCGATCATATTAAGTTGGATTGAGTTGTGACCATCGAATGTGCAATCGCCAGATCAACGACAAGGATAGATTGCGGAGAATGAAAGGATAATTAAATATCGTGATATTTCCAATCCCGCAATTACTCAGGACCGTCAGATATTATAACCTCAAAGATCGATGATTGTGGTTGACTCACCAATGATGCACAACTTCAAATTGTGGAGTTTTGGTGATGAGTTAAATCACTCACAAGTTATGGTTCCTAAATCATCCTTGATCGTTGATCTGCTTCGAGTGTCTTCATGATTGTTGGATCACATTTTAGTGGAAGGATGGGATAAGATAAAAGGGCCAAGAGTTTTATTATCCAAATACCCGTTAGCCATCAGATCAAACCCAAATTCCCATCATCTTTCAGATCATTTCGAGTGGAAGGATAGGATAAATAAGGTAAAATATATGAGTTCTCACTTATGTGAATACCCGTCAGCCTTCAGATCAATTCAAGTGGAAGGACAGGATAAGCTAGAAAAGATGCACCATAGACAGATCGAGCCATTGATATAAGAACATGATCAATGAACATCATTCACTTCAGATATAAAGAGGCGAAGAGGTTATGCTTCTAAAAATTTGAGATTTGAAAAACACGAAGCCCAGAGAGCTGAAAATACGAAATGAATAAGGACCATCGGATCTGGAGAACATATAGTGACCATTAGATTAGGGAGATCTACATCATCAGATTACATTATAAAACCTCATCTGCAAGGACATGTGGCAAACCACATCGACAAAGGACATGTGGTAGACCACGTCAGCAAAGGACATATATGGAAGACCACATCAACAGACCATGTCAGCAAAAGACATATGTGGCAGACCACGTCATCAAGGACATGAGTCGTCCGATCTGAAAGATCAATTTGGGTGTATTCTCATCCATCGATCTACTCAAGTGGAAGGATAGCGTAAGTTGAAATCTCCGAAGTCCAGAGACCTGAAGGAGATCTTGACCATCGATATGATGTCGGGTGCACTCTCAACCATTGATCAAGATATGGTGGAAGGATAGTGTAAGTATAATATACAAAGACCCGGATTAAAAGGTGGCCATCCATCTCAATGGTTGATTAAGTCTTGGCTGTCAAATTATGCCTTGTAAGAATCAAATCTAACGATTGATCTGTTTACACGAAATAAACGTAAACTGTCTGATCTCTTCAGGAAATCTGATTCGGAATTTTTGAAAGGTTTCAAACCCAAAATTTCTGAAGGGAGAAATGTTGAAGTTACGATAGTTGTCCATTTTAGGAGATTGAATTGTGACCATTGAATTGATAAGAGATCAAGCGCTCGTTAATCCTAGCGTCTGGTCACCGCCATTGGTCATGTGAGTTAAGAGATTTAAATAAGATATAATCCGACGATGTTGATCAAACTGAATCTGATCGAAGGATTACTATTTCATCTTGTGATTTCTTGATCAGTTAGGATTAAGTTACACTAACTGAATCATCATTCTTGAGTGGCTGAATCATTCATTCTTGAGCGTTGGAATCATGGCTCTTGAGTGTTCTGAGTTCCCCGAAATGAGTGTTCTAAGATTCCTGAAAAGATTGTTCTGAGATGTCCAACTTGAGAATTGGAGACGGGAGTGTAACGGTGGATGAGAGCATGAATAAAAGGATAATTCCATGACAGAGAGAGGTTGTTGTTTCTGTGAAATATAATTTGAACTGTATGTAATGGAGAATAAAACATGAACATAAAGAGATAGAATAGTGAAGCATGATCTGAGAGAGGAAGAAAAAGTCGAGGTGCACAAGCAGAGACAGAGTAGAAGAACAGAAAGTGCAAGAAGATGCCAGAAGGAAGACACTGATGCAGGTAGAGCAGAGTAGTGTAGAAGAACAATGACGAGACTGGTAAGCCATTGATTAATACTATATCACTGTAATGAATTTCAGTAACAAATATTTATATCTAAGGGTGGTAGGGAGGTGCTAGGGAGGATTTTTGTCCTCGGAGTTTCAAGTGGGTGCTTAAACATAGGGAGTTGTATCTTCCATCTGGTGGCAGCCAAAGAAAATAGGGTGGTAGGGTGGTGAAAGGGAGAATGATTGTTCTCTGTTACACAGGTTGGTGCCTGTGTGATTGAAAGTTGGTGCTTCCATCCAGTTGGTGCTGGAACACTCAGGGAGTTGTTGCTTCCTTCTAGTGGGTGCTAGTGAAACCAAAGATTTGGTCCTCTCAGCAAGTTGTAGCTTGTAAAACAAAGGCAGTAGCCTCACAAAGAGTGGGTGCTCATAAGAATGATAATGTAAAAAATATAAATACTACTTATCATATTAAGAAGAAGATGTTTTCTCCCTTTATGGGTTTCCTCAGGAATATTTGTCTCTGTATACTTCATGTGTGTGATTGATGTTGAATACTCTATTGCTTACTTCCATGAATGATTGTGATCATCATTAAGTGTTCTGTAATGAGTTTAAAATGGGTATAATTGTTGAAGCACAATAATAACTGATTCACCCTCTCCCCCTCAGTTTCCTAACAATTTGTATCAGAGTAGGTTCCTTTTATCTAAGGGTAGATCCTAGAGCTTAAACATGACTAGTCATGAAGGAACTTCAACCAATAAGGCCCCCCTTTTCAATGGAACAAGCTTTGCCTTTTGGAAAGTTAGGATGAGAACCTACATAATGACTTTAGGTGCAGATGTCTGGGATGTTGTAAGACTGGTTATGTAAAGCCAGTTGTACTATCTTCTAAGGATGACAATCTAGAATTCAGCTTCAACGCTAAGGCTATGAATGCTATTTTGAGTGGGATTGTAGAAGCAAAATTTCTAAAAGTTATGCACTTAGAATTTGCCAAAGAAACATGGGACAAACTCATTAGCAGTTATGAAGGTAATGAGAAGGTAAAGGATGCCAAGCTTCAAACCTACGGACTATAGTTTGAACAACTAAATATGAAAGAGGATGAAACTATTGGGAAGTACTTTCTGAGAGTTGAAGAACTAGTAAATGCAATGAAAGCACTTGTGGAAAAAATTTAGGAAGCCTCTTTAGTTCAAAAAAATTTGAAATCTCTGCCAGATAGGTTCAACCCAAAGGTATCTGCTATAGAAGAAATTAATGATCTAAAAAATATTCCTTTTGATGAACTTCTAGGAATGTTGACTGCATACAAAATGATGATAGGTAAATATAAACCCACCTCTAGAGAAGCATCATTTAAAGAAGATGAGAATGAGGATTCTGAACCTGATGAAATTGAAGCAAAATTTGTGAGAAAACTAAAGAAAGGATCAGGCAAGTACCAAGGCAAGTTGCCCTTCAAATGTTTTAACTGTGGAAAGATAGTTCACTTTGCATCTAAGTGTCCACACAAGAAGAAGGACCAGAACTATGAAGGTGAAGAGAAGTACAAATTCAAGAGATTTCATAAAAATAAAATTTTATGTGTAAACAATGATGACTCTTCAGGAGACACAGATAGTGATTCTACTTGTGAAGATAAGGTTAATGAATTTATTCTTATGGCGAAAGAGTATTATCATAATAAAAACACAGGAAGTGATGTTAATAATGAAGAAGCTCTGGTTGACTTGGAAGGAGAGATGATCGGTGCTTTGGAAGAGATTGACAGACTCAGACTTAAGAAGAGAAAGAAAAAACAATTGCTGATACAATTCAAGAAGGAAAGTAAAAAACCTGATGAAGACTTTGCTCGGCTAAAAGTGGAATTATAAAAGGCAAAGAAAATAGAGGACATTATGAAACAATAGTTATTAGAGAAGAAGGAAATATGTGAAGCCTTGGAAGAAGAGGTAGTAAAAACCAGAAAAGAGATGGAGAATTTTAAAGCCTTGTATCTCCAAAATCTTCCAATAATTAAAGCCCCAACAAAACTAAACGACATTATGAGCAAACAAAGATCTCGTTTGTTGAAGATTGGTTTAGGTTATGTAAGTGGTTCAATAAACAAACAACTAGAAAGAAAAAAGCTAGTAAAGATGATCAAGTTCCAAGTCAGCAGACAATCAGACCATGCGAGTACTCTACCACTAGAAGCTAATAAAAACAAGATGATCCCCGATCAAGAGCAAAGATATCAGAAGATGGAACAAAAAATGCCAAGAAGAAGGCCATCCTTCAGGTACCAAAATTTCTTCATGGTTACTCTTTTTACTTCTCTAATTTTGGTCATAAGATTGCAAATTGTCAAATTAAGTTAGATACATGAAACTGAGGAGATAAAGAAATAAACAATATTTGCAACATAGAACCAAATAGCGAATGAGTAGACAAAGTTGCACCAATCACTTTGACCTATTGAACAATGAGCTCGAATGCTATAACTACCATAACTTCATCCACAAAGATGCAAAATGTCATCTGAAGGATTACAAAGCAGATCCAAGGATAGAACCCTTAGCTAGAAATGCTAGCACATGGAAAAAGAAATATAGTGAAAAATGTGGGTTAGTACTTTCATCTCAAAAACAAAAAATCCCCTGGTATATAGATAGTGGATGTTCCAAGAACATGACTAGAGACAAGGATAAGTTTCTGTCTATAAGTAAAAGTAAAACATGAAATGTGACCTTTGGAAATGATGAACCAAGGAAAATCAAAGGTAAAGGGATGGTGAGTTTGAGTAATGGTAAAGGAAAATCCCAGGATATTCTGCTTGTAGATGGGTTGAAACATAATTTTCTCAGTGTAAGTCAAATGTGTGACAGAGGATGTGAAGTGGTGTTCACTTCCAAATATTGTAAGATAAAGTCTGTAAACTCAGGACAAGTGGTGGCTAAAGGCATAAGGACAGATAATAATGTATATGTGATGAAAGAAGATAGAGAAGAGTGTCATCTAAGAAAACATGATGAAAAATGGTTATGGCATAGGAGACTTGGACATCTAAACTTTGACCACTTAATCAAGCTCAAAAATCTTGAGGCAGTAAAAGATCTTCCAAGAATATCAAAGACACAAGATTCTGTGTGTAAACCCTGCCAAGTAGGAAAGCTAGACATGACTTAGTTTAAATCCAATAGCTTTGCTTCAACAGAGAAACCATTCCAATTAGTTCATATGGACTTATGTGGACCATCAAGACATGAAGGAACGGGGAAGGAAAACTACTTCATGTTGATCATTGATGATTACTCCAGACTCCCTTGGGTTTCTTTTCTCAAAGAAAAAGATGAAGCATTTGAGAAATTTAAATTATTTAAGGCTTTAACTGAGAATCAAACAGGAAATAGGATAAAGGCAATAAGATTAGACAAACGAGGAGAATTTATGTCAAGTGATTTCAAGGAATTCCGTGATAAACATGGGATCAAGAGAGAATACACAATCCTAGGAACTCCACAACAAAATGGAGTAGTTGAGAGGCAAAACAGAACAATTCAGCAAATGGCCAGGTCAATAATGAATGAGAAGAACATTAGTAAAACCTACTGGGTAGAAGAAATACACACAAAAGTCCATATTCTTAACAAATCCCACCTCATACCACACAGTGACAAGAAACCTTATGAACTGTGGTATTGAAGACCTGCTTCAATCAAACACTTCAAAGTCTTTGGGAGTAAGTGCTACATAAAGAATAATAAAGAAAACCTTGGTAAGTATGATGACAGGGCTGGCGAAGGCATCTTCTTAGGATATGCTACCAATAGTAAAGGATATAGATGATTTAATAAAATATTGCATAAATTAGTTGATTGCATTGATTTAAAGGTTGATGAAGGAGTCCCAGTAAGAGAGGTGAGCAATATTGAGTCTGCTACATAGCTGAAGATGAAGATTAACAGGTCCAATAATCAGAAGGACAAGACTCTAAGTTAGATACAAATACTCTGCAGGACTCAAACCAGGAGATCAAGACAAAGACACCCTCTAGATTTATTAGGAAGAATCATCCTAAACATTAGATAGTTATTCATCTAAACCAAGGAGTTCGGACAAGAAAGCAGTTGAATAATGTCTCAAAACAATCTCAGATTTCCCTTCTGTCTTTGATTGAACCTGAATAATTTAATGTAGCCAACGAAGATGACCATTGGGTTAAATCCATGAATGATAAACTTGACTAGATTGAGAAAAACAATACTTGGGAGATGGTTCCTAGACTAGAAGGTAAAAAGGTCATAGGTTCCAAATGGATCTTTAAGAATAAATTGAATGAGCAGGGACAAGCTGTCATGAACAAAGCAAGATTGGTATGTAAGGGCTATGCACAGATTGAAGGACAAGATTTAGATGAAACCTTTGCACTAGTGGCAATATTGAAAGCCATAAGAATGTTTCTTTCCTATGCATGTCATAAGAACATTAAATTATATCAGATGGATGTTAATTCAACATTTCTTAATGGAGATCTAGAAGAAGAAGTATATATGGAACAACTTGAAGGATTTTCACTGACTGATAATCTTGACTTTGTCTGCAAGCTGAAGAAAGCCTTATATGGGTTGAAACAAGCTCCTCGTGCCTGGTATCATAGATTGGATAAGTATATTCAAGACAAAGGGTTCAAGAGAGGAACAATTGACAACAATATATATATCAAAACAAAGGGTAATGATTTTCTCATTGTGTTGGTCTATGTAGATGACATCATCTTCATAAGTAATAATGCTTCATTGGTACAATGGTTTTCTTCTACCATGCAGTATGAATTTGAAATGTCTATGATAGGGGAACTGTCATTTTTTATTGGTCTGCAAATTACTTAGAGGTCTGAAGGAATATTTCTTTCTTAGAAAAAATATCTAAGAGAAATATTGAAAAGGTTTCAAATGGAAGATTCTAAACCTGTGAGCACACCTATGGTCACTGGATGCAAGTTAAGCAAGGATGATGAATCACCTAATGTTGATCAAAGTTCATATAGGTCTATGATAGGAAGTCTGTTGTACATCACAACATCTCATCTAGACATAATGCATGTTGTTGGAATGGTAGGAAGGTATCAGTCTGCACCTAAACAAAGTCATTTTCTAGTTGTCAAAAGAATATTCAGATATTTGAAAGAAACAATGAACTATGGCCTATGGTATCCTAGGAATCAAAATTTTCAATTATCAGTCTATTCAGATGCTAATTGGGATAACTGCATGGATGAAAGGAAAAGCACGAGTGGAGGTGCATTCTTCTTAGGAGATTCTCTTGTAGCATGGTTGATCAAGAAGAAAGGTTCCATTTCCTTATCGACTACTAAAGATGAATACATAGCAGTTGCCACTTGTTGTACCCAAGTACTGTGGATGATTCAGACACTTGCAGACTTGGAGGTAAAGTATACTGCACTGATCCCAATTCATTGTGATAATACTAGTGCAATTAGCGTGTCAAAGAGTCCTGTATTCGACTCTAAGACCAAGCACATCCCCATAAAATACCATTTTATAAGAGATCAGTTCACTAATCAGATTGTTCAGGTTCATTACATTCCAAACACAGAACAAATTGCAGACATCTTTACTAAACCTCTAGCCAAGACACCATTTGAATATCCCCATTAGAAGTTGGGTGTCATCCCTTCTCTCACCTAAGAGATTCCATCCTGTAAGGGGGAGTATGTGTTGGTTGAATATCTGATACCTTTGAAAAGTATTGGGGAGCATGTTTTCTTTGACATTGATGTCAAAGGGGAAGAAAATTTCTAGTCTGGATGCTACAGTTGGAGGTCTAAGAAGAATAGTGCAACCTTTCAAGGTTGCCATCAATGTCAAAGGGGGATATTGTTGGCATATTTTATAGGAAGAGTGTGCTTGTCATTGATGGCAAGAACAACAACGGTGATGGAAAATGGGAAAAGAATAATCTTAGAGGAGGAGCGAACAATACACAGATATCAAAGCTCGAAAGGAAAAGCGTAAGATCAGGGTGAGAAGCCTCAACAACTATCTGATTAAGAAAACAATCGTGTTTATCATCTCATTTTATGGACATCGGTCATATGAGTGACCGTGGGCTTAAGGATCATTGGAGGATTGTGACCGTCGGATCTGCGAGCCAAATCAACGACATGAATGAATTGCAGGGAGTGAAAGGAGAATTAAACGACTCACTAGTTCTAATCCCGCAATCGGTCTAGATTGTCAGATATCATAGAATTGAATATCGACAACTGTGGTTGATCCAACAAATGATCGGTTTAAGTAATATCAAGTCATGACCATTGGATGTGCAATCGCTAGATCAACAGAAGGGATAGATTGTGGATATTAGAAGGATAATTAAATGACACGCTAGTTCCATTCACACAATTGGTCTAGATAGTTAGATCTTGTAGACTCAGATATTGACGAATCTGGTTGATCCAACAAATGATCAGATTAATTCGGATTGAGTTGTGACCGTTGGATGCACAATCGCCAAATCAACGACGGGGATAGATTGCAGAGAATGAAAGGAGAATTAAATATCATGTTATTTCCAATCCATCAATTATTCAGGACCGTCAGATCTTATAGCCTTGAATATCGACAATTGTGGTTGACTCACCAACGATGCACAAATTTAAATTGTGGATTTTTGGTGATGAGTTAAATCACTCACAAGTTATGGTTCCACAATCATCCCTGATCGTTGATCTACTTCGAGTGTCTTCATGATCGTTGGATCACATTTTAGTGGAAGGACACGATAAGATAAAAGGGATGAGAGTTTGATTATCCAAATACCCGTCAGTCGTCGGATCAAACCCAAATTCTCGTTATCTGTCATAAAAGATCTGAGATCTCACTTATGCGAATACCCATTAACCGTCGATTCAATTCAAGTGGAAGGATAGGATAAGATAGAAATGTTGCACCATATATAGATCGAGCCATCGATCTAAGAACATGATCGACGAAAATCATTCACTTTGGATATAAAGAGGCAAGGAGGTTATGCTTCGAAAAATTTGAGATTTGAAAAACCCGAAGCTCAGAGAGCCAAAAATACGAAATGAATAAGGACCATCAGATCTGGAGAAAAATGATGACTGTTAGATCAGGGATATCTACGTCAGCAAATTACGTCATCAAACCTTGTCTGCAAGGACATGTAGTAGACCATGTCGACAAATGACATGTGGCAGACCATGTCGGCAAAGGACATATATGGCAGACCACGTCAGCACATGACATATGTGGAAGACCACGTTAGCAGATCACATCAGCAAGGACATGAGTCATCTGATTTGAAAGATCACTTTGGGTGTATTCTCATTTGTCGATCTAATCCAATGGAAGGATAGCGTAAGTTGAAATCTCCGAAGTTTGGAGACCTGAAGAAGATCTCGACCGTTGATCTGATGTCGGGTGCACTATCAACCATTGATCAAGATACAGTGGAAGGATAGTTTAATTATAATAGCCAAAGACCTAGAGTAAAAGGTGGCCATCCATCTCAACAGTTGATTAAGTCCTAGTTGTCAGATTAAGCCTTGTAAGAATCAAATCTGATGATTGATCCATTTCTACGAAATAAATGTAAACCATCCGATCTCTTCTAAAAATCTGGTTCAAAAGTTTTGAAAGGTTTCAAACCCAAAAGTTACGAAGGGAAAAATGCCGAATTTATGATAGTTTTCCATTTCAGGAGATTGAATTGTGACCATTGAATTGATAAGCGCTCAAGCGCTCATTAAGCCTAACGTCTGGTCACCGCCATTGGTCATGTGAGATAAGATATTTAAATAAGATATAATCCAACAACGCTGATCAAATCAAATCTGATTGGAGGGTTAATATTTGATCTTGTGATTTATTGATCATTTAGGATTCAGTTACACTAACTAAAATATCGTTTCTGAGCAGCTGAATCATTCATTCCTAAGCATTGGAATCATGGCTCTTGAGCTTTCTGAGTTTCCCGAAATGAGTGTTCTGAGATTCCCAAAATGAGTGTTCTGAGATGGCCGACTTGAGCATTGGAGATGGGAGTGTAATGGTGGATGAGAGCATGAATAAAAGGATAATGTCGTGACAGAGAGAGGTTGTTGTTTCTGTGAAAAACAAGTTTAACCGTATGTAATGGAGAATACAACATGAAAAGAAAGAGATAGAACAATGAAGCATGATCTAGAGAGGAAGCCAAACCCGAGGTGCACAAGCATAGACAAAGCAAAAGAACATAAAGCACAAGAAGATGCCAAAAGGAAGACATTGATGCAGACAAAGCAGAACAATGTAGTAGAACAATAATGAGACTAGTAAGCCATTGATTAATACTATATCACTGTAATGAATTTCAGTAACAAATATTTATATATAAGGGTGGTAGGGATGTGATAGGGAGGACTATTGTCCTCAGAGTTTCAAGTGGGTGCTTGAACACAGGGAGTTGTAGCTTCCATATAGTGGCATCTAGAGAAACCAGGGTGGCAGGGTGGTGCAAGGGACAAYGATTGTTCTCTGTTACACAGGTTGGTGCCTGTGTGACTSAAAGTTGGTGCTTCCATCCAGTTGGTGCTGGAACACTCAGGGAGTTGTTGCTTCCTTCTAGTGGGTGCTAGAGAAACCAGAGAGTTGGTGCTCTCAACAAGTTKCATCTTGTAAAACARAGGTGGTAGCCTCACAAAGAGTGGGTGCTCATAAGAATGATAATGTACAGAATATAAAGACTACTTATCATATTAAGAAGAAGAGGTTTTCTCCCTTTATGGGTTTCCTCAGGAATATATGTCTCTGTATACTTSACGTGTGTGATTGATGTTGAATACTCTAATTCTTACTTCCCTGAATTATTTTGATCATCATTAAGTGTTCTGTATGAGTTTAAAATGGGTATAATTGTTTAAGCACAATAACAACTGATTCACCCCCCTTCTTAGTTTACTAACACACCATACTTCTCTCCATATTGAATAAGTTCCCTTTCCCAAGATGGATATCTCATATCATCATCTGGGGAGGTTCTTGTGATTCTATCATATCATGATATTCATGAATCTCATCATCGGGGGAAACTGTGAATTCCCTCACTGGCTTTGCAACTCTGGGAGCTAAATGTTCTTCTTCATATACTTATTCAAGCTAGCATCTCCTTGATTTCTTGAGTGTTACATCTTCATCAAAGGTTACATCTCTATTGATATCAATATGATGGTAACCTGGTATGTAAATTCTGAAGGCCATGGAGACCTCACAGTATCCAACAAATATTCCCTTCTTTCCTGAAGGGTCCAACTTGGTTCTCTTCTCTTTTGGAATGTGTAAAAATACTAGAAAGACAAATATTTTGAGATGGCTTACTTATGGCTTCTTTACGGAGAACATCTATTTGGGGGTTTTGAACCCAAGTGCACTATGGGATAATCTGTTTTGTACATACACCATTTTTCTTGCTGCTTCTTCTCATAAGTGCATTGGAAGATATTGATTGTGGATCATGGTCTTCAATACTTCCATTATGTTATCACCATAACAAATTTCTGTGGGAGATCTGGTTTTCAAAACTTAGCAAGGTTCTAAATTGATGTGGGGGTGTGATAAAATAGAGGACATGGCCATATCTAGTGGGAGGAGAATAAATCTAGTGGTAGTGCGAAGTTAATGGGACCCGACAAGTCACAGATCACAGGTGCTACAGATCAACGGTCGGGGATCATTTCGGGGGGAAAACGTGCGTGAAAGTTAATTCCTGAAAGTGGGATGAAAAGTAAAGCATGGTTTCAGGTCGATACCATGTGGCGCCACTAGGTGAATTTTGGGGCGATAATTAGGTTGCCACAAACAAATTCCCCTCACCCCCGAAATCGAAAAAGTATATAAACGGGGCACTCACCGTTATTTTATTATTTTTCAAATACTAAAATGTTAAAGTTGGCGTGACTACTCCAATCGAACTGAAGCTCAACAATGTGCCAAGCTCACACCTTTTATGCTCGTTAACAATTATTTTCCATCCCCAGCATGGTCCTTATCATTATGTCAGCAGGAGAGAAAACCCCATGTCAAACGAAGAAGCCCTAATTGACAGAGATTCATATGTGTTCGACACTGAAATCACCATCTCTCCCATCTTTGTGTCCAGAGATAATCTGTGAGATAATGTAGGGAAACATATACCTTTCCTTGAAGTATTTCAGGTCATTGTATTCCCTTACATTGTCCAGGTCGTATTTCCCTTCCTCGAATTCATAGGTTGGTGCATAGAGTAGTATTCATAGGAAGAGAAAGTTGTCGTAAATAAACAAGGGTCCGAGGTCTTATGTAGGGTAGAGAGTCTATCAGTTCGAAGCACCCTCAACATACCATAGTCCCTCTCCACAGTGTCTGAACCATTTGAAGAAGAAAATCTAATCATGGTTTACAGGGAATGTCCCTCAGAAGTCAAAGACCTATTTTTGCAAACAATTGTCAAACCAGAGCATCTTTCTGATAGTCCATCGCTGCCAATAAGTGTAAATATCATCGTGATTGAAGTCCAATGGGTCTGTTCCATATTGAGTCAGATTTTAGGTCTATATAGTGACAAGTATGTGGTTGAGGTCATGTTAGGTTTTTTGTTGGCATTTTTCCAGTCAGAGTCCAGTCAATCAATTTGCATCAGCTTTGATAAATTCATAGCTAATAGTATACATAACCAGCTAGTGAATTTTCAGTCACTAAGACATTTAAGATATTACACATACTTGCTGAAGATTTTCCTAGAAACAAACAAGAGAGAGTTCCTTGAAGCAACATTCATCTCAACTGAATGTAAAATAATCACAATGCTCAATTTTATAAACAAGGTCATGTCCAAGGTTTACAACCTGATTTTCAACACCAGCCTGCGAAGTGTCCTAGATAACATGAGGATTTATTTACAACCAAATCCAGAAAACAGAGTGGGGGACTAGGTGCTATTCACACATTCAACATTTATATGGGTTTATGGTTATCATGAATTTCCCTATCTTATGCCTATTTTTTTGACACCCAAAGTATTTTCCCTGGAGTTCATCAGGAAAAGAATCATATCATAGATAATGCATTTCCTGAAACTACACAAGGCATCCAATATCAAATTCCATTTCATCATTGGACCCTTCATTGTCAAGACAATATCATGCTTATCTCAGGTTCAAGCAAAGATCAAGGAGTTTGGATTTTCGCAACTAGAGGGAAGAAGATATGATCCACATCAGGTCATATCCAAGAGAAGACTGATGAACAAACATGCCCCCTATGATCATGAACATGTTGAGGGTTTTGACAAATTGGCAAATCTAGATGTCTGTGTCGATATGGAATCACTCTTGCAACCAGCTTAAACAAAACAAGTGGAGGAAACCCTGCAACATATTCAAATGAAACAAACTCCTCAGAAGCTGATAATTAAAGTACCCAAGGTAAGTGTTTACAACAAAAGAAGCAGTTTGGAGGCCCTGGGCACCAATAGTCAACAGACTTCCCCTAAAAATATGAAGATCACACAATCCCCACAGATAGTGGATCTAGAGGAGGAAGAGCCTAAATAACAAGTAAATATGGATATGGTGAAGAGTGGCACCAACAATGTAGAAGTTGGGAAAGGAAGCAAGCTCCAAAGTGAAGGCATATCAAGAATTTTCAGTAGTAAAAAACACATCTTTGATAAGGCATCTAGAGAAATTTACCAATCTAAAGAAGATTTGGCAAAACAATATGCTAAGAAAGGAAACTTGGATATGAATGAAATGAGGGAGTTAATACCTGAAGTAGAAAATATATCTCAACACAATTCTTCTCTATTCACAATAAGAGATGTAGAGAAGAAGACATTCAATATAGCAGTTGCAGATGAGGATAAAGTATCCAAGATCAAGTTAAAATATGAAAACATCAGTGCTCTAGAAAAAGTGAAATTCCACAGGAATACCAGTGATATGTTGCATTCAGATTACTTGGGTCTAATCCTGAAGAACTCAAGGCTATAAACTTATGCAACTAAGTTGGAAGGAAATTTGAGGCAAGAAAAATCATCCAACAGAGCTTGGCAAACTCAAGTCAAGAGGCTAGAATATGAAGGCCCTCAGGGAGTGAAATCCTCCTTAGAAGAAAAAGACAAGTTGATCCAAAGATTGAAGAAGAAACTAAAAATACCTGCCTCAAAGAATCCACAAAAAACATAATTGTTTTCTTTAGAACATGAGAAGGAGACATTTAGACAAGAGGCATTGAATTATAAGGCCAAGGTACTACAAATAGAGCAAGAAAAAGTGAATTGGTCAAAGGGAAGACACAATTACCAAACATGGTTGTAGTTGTGTCTTCTACTGTAGAGGCTAGGCCAAGCACTGAAGGAATGGTCCAGGCTATGTCAAAAGTTAGCCTGAAGGTGGGAGAAATCAAAGGTCTAAAGGGATATATAGAGAAATTGAAGCAAGAAATGAAAACAAAAGATGAGAGGATGGCTCAATTCCAAAAGGAGAATCAAGATTTGCAGGAAAGAGTAGACAAGATGAAAACAAGGTTGAGAGGCAAAGGACTATTCCAGGGATCCAAACACATCATTTGGGATTCTATTGCTGCTGAAGATGCCAAGTTCAGGGTATACTCGAACTTCATCAATGACAAAGATCACATGGCCATCACAACCAGAAGTAGGTGCACTCTTGTAAATGAGACCTTGGCAAAGAAACCATCAATGTGGGCCCAAAATGCCATAAACCTACTAAATTCCATCCCCACTGCAGAAATTAAGACCATTGGGGTCAAATATAGGACTAAATTATTTATCTGGGCCAAGAGGGTCATTGCCAAGCATAACCTACTAAAATCAGTCCAAACTAAGGCCATATAGATGGAGCAGAGTATACAGGAATTCAAATATTTGTTTGAAGAGTTGTTCATCAAAGGCCTCCCACCATTTTGGGATGGAAAAGGTAAATTGTATGATCAATAGGAATACAACTCTCGCCTCGCCCAATGCAAAATGGATCACTGCAAGTTTGAAAGCCTGGAGGAAAACGTGAAAGGAGCAACCCTGGTGGAATATTTGATCACAGATTTTGAGATCTTGAATCAATTCAAGGCAGTGAAGATCGAACTGCTAGTCATGATGTATGCCTCTTGCATTGAATTGGAGATCCTAATTAAAGAAATGATGGACTACGATATCCCTTCTGACTTGCAGTGGAAGGAGATAATGCGATTGGGTAAAACAAAGTGCAGTTTTCCAGAGACCAATAGATAAGGCCCAGGTGTCACCAAAATGACAGATCCGACAGAATACCAAAACATGACAAGTGGGAAAGGAAGAATATTAAGATTCAGATGAATTGGCCATTGGTTCATGAAACATTTTTGATTAATCATTGTAATCGATTCCCATACCGAAACTGCCATGTTGTAATTATTGAAATCAGTTGTAGAAGCTGAAACGTTTCAGTCCAGCTATTGTAATGGGTTTCTAAATGAATGAACTCAAATTGTATAAATATTAGAAGTTCCAAATGTATTAATGTTGGCAGAAGTGCAAGGGCACCTTCTTAGTTGTTATGAACTAAATTGTAATTTTCTTGGGCTGAATTGAATACATATGCAAAAGCTTTTGAAGTCTCTATGAAAATATTCTAATGGTGGTGATATGAGCTTTGTCTTCTTTCATTGTATGTATTTCCTGTGTTCTTTAATTCCATTTAAACCGTCTTCTGTTTAAATTGGATAGTTTAAAAGCCTATAATTCATCTTGTGATGCTCTTGGCTTAAGAAATTTAAATTGTTTTAAGTTCTTCATAACTAATTCAGAATTCATTTCATAAATGATCTGATGCAGTTACTTGTTTTATTTTTCTTCTTACACTCTGCAAACTATAATTTATAACTCAGATCCATCACCTTACTTATCCTTTATCCTCTAGAGAGTTATACTGGCCAGTCAGTGTTTTCATTCATTTTCATAATTTTGACTCCATAGCCCTAAGAGCCCCTCCCCTTCCTTACCAACAAATTTATAAACGCCCCCCCCAAAAAAACTAAACCTAGCCATTGATTTCCAAAGAAACATAAAGTGACACGAGAGATACCTCTATGAGATGAGAAGGATAGTACCGATCTCTAAAGTTGGTTTGTAGGTTACCTCTGTCGTTTGTTTATCAACTGAACAAATTTACACAGTGCTAACATTCTGGCACTGTTGCCGGGGATCGAAAGTGAAATCTTCCCTGGGAAAAGAACAACTTAAAGATTCAGATTTGATTCCCAAGGGTGAAAGTGAATCAAACACCTTATTGGATGAGACTAATTTTACCCTGGTGACTCCATTACCAAGAGACCAGTAACACAAAGTACTTTGAGCTAGAAATCCTGGCTCCCAAGAGAATTCACACCAGGAGAAACCCAGACCCAGAAGCTGCAATACCTGTGTCTGATCCTGAGAAACTTGTACACAAAATAAAAGAAAGGCCAATAATCCTAGCCTTGCATTTAGACAGATATATATCCTTGCCCAAAGATGGAGTAACAAGCATTGAAGATCTTGAGTTTGATGTGAAATTTGAGCGAACTCTGTTCATAACTAATTCTGAATCTTGTTTGAATGAGGTCATCTTTGATAAGAAAAGGTTGAAAGATTTAATTTTAGCTTCCTCTACCAAACCTATTGTGATCCATACTCAAAACCGATATCCACTTTGATTTCTCACAATAGCTATGGTAGCTAGGTTTTCTCCTCTTGTACTGCCTACTTAGTTACATGATTTTCCCCAGGAGTATAATCTAAGGATTAAAATGTATGCTGCTAAAGGCAGTGTGTCAGCCCATAAGCATCTAGACTAGTTTAATGATTTCATAGACTTGGAAGAATTATATTTTGAAGATGTAAACATGAGGATGTTTGCACAAAGTCTTGTAGGAGAAGTTAGAAAGTGGTTCAGAGCTCTCCCAACATATAGTATCATAAATTTTGAAGCCTTTGAAACTAGGTTTCTTGAAAAATGGGGCAACAAGAAAAACCCCATTTAGTTTTTGAATTAGTATAAAAACATGAGGATGTCACCTAACTAAACAGTGCAGGAGTTTTCATCCATATTTGTAAAAGTCTATAATTTAATTCTTACTGAGGTGAAAATCCCCCCTAAAGCTACTCAACTCAGATATGCTGACTCCTTTGAAAGTGATTTTTCTTTGTTGTTGAGGGAAATAAGATTTTCTTCATTATATGACACGATGAACGATGCAATATAAGTGGAAGTGAATCTAATGACCTTAGGAAAGATAAAATTTGACTCTGACAGGGACATAAACAAAGTTCCAGACAAGGCATAGCCTTCAACCTCACACACATCAGAAGAAAGGTTTTAAACGATGATGAAAACTATGGAGAAAATGATGGAGAGAATGGATTTAGATAATAATATTAACACTAGAGAACATGTTGATGTCCCACCCAGAAATAAGAGAAGACCAGCAGTCCCACAAATCATACAAAGAGATCAAAGGAATCAGGGGGATCAACAAATAAGACCTCCTTTTCAAAATAATTATGTAAATGAGAATTATGATAAAAATTTTGAAGACAACATGCATTTTTGTGATGCAATTGAAACATAGGTGTTTTTGAATAAAGAAGAGCGTGACCAGTTCATGGATTCAAATGAAATCTTGATGCAACAGGAGGAGGAAAGATTATCAATAGAAAGAGAATATTACCAAACGGGGTTGCATAATTCCATCATGCAATTCGAGAGGAAACATAATCTTCGAAACAAGAAAGTGCCTGCAAACCATCCAAAAGGAAATCCTACCAAAGAAGCTCAAAATAACATACCTTCTTCAATTCATCCCAAAAAGGACTCTATTGCAAAAGATGATGTGGAAAAAGGAAAGAAGAAGGAAGAATCCCAGAAAAAGGTACCCGAAACAATAAAGGAGACAATCACCAAAGAGGTAGAGAAAACCTCATCCTCCTTTAATTTTGAAAGTGAGATGGCCAAGATTAAAATTTGTGTACCATTCAATGAATTGATCAAGAATAGTGAATATAGAAATCCGATCATCAAGATGCTCAAGATGGAACAAACTTCCAACACTTTGAACATACTAGATGATCATCCTTCCATCTTATTTGGCCCACGTGTAGAAGAAAATAGTGAAGCTGAAGAGGTAACCCATTTGTATGTCATCTTGAAGATCCACGATATGACTTTGCACAATGCCATGTTGGATTCAAGAGCATCCTATAACCTGATGCCCAAGGTGGTCATGGATCGACTAGGCCTTGACATCATAAGGCCTTACAAAGACCTTTTCTCCTTTGATTCAAGGAAGGTGAAATGCCTAGGATTAATCAAAGATCTGGTGGTATCCTTGTCTCAAATACCAACAAATAATATGGTCATGGATGTAGTGGTTGTTGATATCCCTCCCAAGTTTGGCATGTTGTTATCTAGGTCATGGGCTGTAAAGTTGAAGGGAACTCTTCAGATGGATATGTCATATGCCACCATTCCTGTCTTTGTTCAATATAGGAGATTGTACATAGAGGTTTTTCTCAAATACATGGTTAGTAACAAGTCACAACTGAATAACCATCCCATCTACTCTGTGGAGACTGAGTTGGGGTCTTCCATTTTCTTCAATGATTTTCGTTTTGAAGAGAAAGGGATAGAGATTGATATGGCTGTCAAAACAAAATCTGAGCAGTAGATGGAAAAGTTTTAAGAGCAGATGGATAGTGCAAAAAATGAGGTGTGGAGCATGAGCTTTGATGGAGCTGTCAGTAGAGAGGGGGTAGGAGCTGGTGTGTGGATTAACCCCCCATATTGGCTACAAAACTGTGCTCTTATAAGATGGATTTTGATTGCACAAACAACATGGATGAATATGAGGCATTGGTGTTAGGATTGAAGGATTTAAAAGAAATGGGTGATAAGAGGATATTTATTCATGGCGATTCTGAATTGATCATAAATCAGGTGAAGGGAATATATCAAGCCAAGCATCCCAGATTAAGAGCATACAGGAATACAATGCTTGATCTACTTGAATAATTTTTAGAATATATCCTCTCAACGATCCCAAGGGGTTAGAATCAGATTGTTGATGCCCTTGCCACTTCAGACTCAGTTTTCAAAATTCTAATCTTTCCTAGTAGGGGATATGAAGTTTAGATCAAGCACAGACCAATAATGCTTGATAATATTAAGTACTGACATGTTTTTGAAGATGATAAAAAAATAGAAAGTTTTCTCAAAATGGAATATGGATTTGATAATTTGAATATTGATGAAGAATATTTTCATGAAGAGGTGGATGCAACTATGTTCACAAAGGATGGTTACTTTCAAAATCAGATTGTTGGTAGAGATATAGTGAAACTGAAAAGTAACATCATTCCCAAGGGCCTGGTCCCATTGGAGAAACTCTTTGATAACAATGATGTGGCCAGGAGTCCAAAAATTATAGTAAATGAAGGGGATGTTGAAGATTACAACATTGGGACTCAGGAAGATCCCAAGATCATTAAGCTGTCCAAAACACTCAGCCTAGAAGTCAAGCAAAGATATATAAATTTAATGAAATAATTCCTTGATGTTTTTGCCTGGAGCTATGAAGATTTGAAAGTTTATGACACCAACATAATTTAACATGTGATCCCAATCAAAGAAGATCATAAAAATTTCAAACAAAAATTGAGAAGGCTAAGTCCTTTGCTGCTACCCTTGATTGTGAAAGAAATAAAGAAGTTGTTTGAAGCCATGATCATAGTATCTTTGAGGTTTTCCAAATGGGTGGAAAATTTGGTTCTTGTCAAAAAGAAGAGTGGGGAGATCAGATTGTGTGTGAACTTCAGAAATATGAACATGGTCTCTCTCAGAGATAACTACTCACTGCCTAATATGGATCACACTCTACAAAAACTGGTAGTTTCTCAAAAAATGCCAATGTTGGATGGTTCCTCTGGGTACAATCAAATCATGGTGCACCCTGATGATAATGAAAAGACAACATTCACAACACCATGGGGTACATTCATGTATGCCAACATGACTTTTGGGCTCATGAATGCAGGGGAAACATTTCAAAGAGATATATACATAGATTTTGCTGATGAGAAAGACAAATTCATTGTTATGTACCTAGATGATATTATTGTGTACTTAGTTTCTGATGAAGAACATATCAAGCATTTAAGAAGGGATTTTAGAAGTGCATAAATTTTGGCATTTCACTGAAACCCAAGAAGTCAAATTTTGGCATGGAAGAAGGGAAGATACCGGGACACATTATTTCAAAGGAGGGGATAAAGATACATCCCAACAGGGTTGAGGGGATCTTAAAAATTGGCACACCCAGAAGAAAAAAAAAAGTGCAATCTTTCCTTGGGAAAGTGAATTTTCTGAGGAGATTCATCACTAACCTGGCTGAAATCATAAAGTACATCACTAACATGCTCAAGAAAGGAAATGAGATAAAGTGGACACCAGAATCTAGGAAATCCTTTGAAGACATTAAAGTGGCATTGACCAAAGCCCCAGTACTGGACAACCCTAATTTTGAAAAAGACTTTATATTGTTCTCTTTTTCCTCAGAACACACCATTGTTGGTGTTTTACTATAGAAGGATGAGTAGAATTTTGAGAAGTCTATAGCATACTATAGCAAGACATTGAGGGATGCCCCATTGAAGTATGATATCATGAAAAAGTAGGCATATGAATTGGTCAATACCCTAAAGGAGTTTAGACTTTATATATTGCACTCTCATACCACTTCTTATGTGCCCAATAGTTCTGTGAAAGACATTTTAACTCAGCTTGAACTTGAGGGAAAAAGGGGAAAGTGGATAGTTGTGTTGTTGGAATATGACCTTGAGATCAAACCTACAAAGTTGATCAAAGGGAAAGGACTTTCCAAGATGATGGCACGAACAAATTGTGAACTCCTGGGAATAAATTTCATTGCTGATTTGTCAGCAGATTCAGAAGAAGAAATAATCCGCCAGATATCCCAAAGATTCCTTGACTCCCCATGGTACGAAGATATCATTTATGTGTTGAGAAATTTGCAGGATCCTCCTAGATTGAATAAAACTAAGGGCAAGTTCTTAAAGATGAAAGCAACATAGTTTTGAATGGTAAATCAATCTCTATATTGGAAGGATCCATGGGGAATCTTGTTGAGTTGTTTGCTAGAGGAGGAAGCAGAGAGGACTATCAAAGAATTCCATAAGGGTTACTATGGAGGGCACCATTATTGGAAAACTATTGTGCACAAGATATTGAGGGTTGGGTTCTATAAGCCTAGCATTTTTTCTGATGTCTACAAAGATGTTTCAAGATGTCACGAGTGCCAAATTTTTGATGGGAAGAGAAAATTGCAGCCTTTACCCCTGAAACCCATCTATGTTGAAGAACCTTTTAGACAGTGGGGCCTTGATTTCATAGGGGAAATTCATCCACAGTCCTTAGCTCAACACAAGTGGATTCTGACAGCCACAAATTACTTCACTAAGTGGATTGAGGCAGTTCCCATGAGGAAGGCCACATATGCTATTATCATCCAGTTTTTGGAAGACAATATTTTGTCCAGGTTTGGGTGTCCAATCAAAATCATTACAAACAATGCAACATCATTTAAGTCCAAAAATATGGAGAAATTTTCCAGTGAATACAATATAACTCTTGACCACTACACATCTTATTACCCTCAAGGTAATGACTTAGCCGAGTCATCAAATAAAATCTTGACTAGAATTATCAAAAAGCTGCTGCAAGATAACAAAAAAACTTGGCACACAAATCTCATCCATGCACTATGGGCTGACAGGATCACTCCAAAAAGATCTATTTCCACTTTACCCTTCCATATTGTTTATGGAACAGAAGATATTTTTCCCACTACTAGGTTTGCCAATAATGAGGTTGTTACAGGAGCAGGATGTTGAAACACATGCCACTTGAAGAAGAAAAGATGAACTGATCAATGTCCAACAAATAAGAGAAAAGTCCTTCAACAGTGCTCAGCTGCACCAAGAAAAGATCAAAAAGGATTTTGATAGACATGCCAAGGAGGATGACTTCAAAGTGGGAGACTTTGTATATAGATGTGATGCCATAAATGAAGACAAGGGAAAACATGGGAAATTTGACAATTTATGGCTGGGACCTTTCAAAATCATGGCATACCATGGGAATAATGCCTATCTGATACATGAGAGTAATGGAGACATCATTGGAGGAGGACCTGTGAATGGAAGGTTCCTCAAATGTTATATCGTTTAAAGGAACCATCACCCTTTCCATGCATTGTATATAATCATTTTTTATTTTTTTTAGTTGAAGTAGTTGAAACTAAATCAATAGAAATGAATCCCGAGGTGAAGGCCTTGAGTTATGCTGAGCAGATTTTGAGTTTTCTAAATAAAAGTCGGTAAATTTAGTTGCAGGAATAAATCATAGCCCAATGGGTTGACACTCTATCTATCATTCTTTGCTACCTCGTAGGGAGGATAAAATCCCTAGTTGGAGTCCATGTTATCACCATAATTTTTTTTTGTGGGAGATCTGGTTTTCAAAACTTAGAGAGGTGATAAACTGATGTGGGGGTGTGATAAAATGGAGGACAGGGACAGATCTAGTGGGAGGAGGATAAATATAGTGGTAGTACGGAGTTGATGGGACCTGATAGGTCGTAGATCGCGGGCGCTACAAATCAATGGTCGGGGATCGTTTCGGGGGGAAAACTTGCTCGGAGGTTAATTCCTGAAAGCGGGCCGAAAATTAAATTGTGGTTTTAGATTGGGACTAGGTGGTGCCACTGGGTGAATTTTGGGGCGATAAGTGGGTTGCCCCAAACCACTTCGCCTCTTCCACTAAATCAAAAAAGTATATAAAGGGGGCACTCGTCATTATTTTATTATTTTTCAAATACTGGAACGTTGAAATTTGGCGTGACTACTCCATTCGAACTGAAGCTCAAAAACACACCAGGCTCACACCTTTTCTGCTCATTCATAGGTATTTTCCATCACCACCATGGAACTTGTCATTATGTTAGTAGCAGAGAAAAACCCCATGTCAAACGAAGAAGCCCTAATTGACAAATATTTAGATGTGTTCGAAAATGAAATCACCATTTCGCTCATCTCCGTGTCCAGAGCTAATCTGTCAGATAATGTAGGGAAACATATAACTTTCCTTGAAGCATTCCAGACCGCTATAGTCCCTTACGCCGTCGAGGTCGCATTCCCCTTCCCCGAATTCATAGGTTGGTGCGTAGAGAAATATTCACAAGAAGAGAAATTTTTCGTAAATAAACAAGGGTCAGAGGTCCTGTGTAGGGTAGAGAGTCTGTCAATTCGAAGCTCCCTCAGCATACCAGAGTCCCTCTCTGCAACGTCTGAACAATTTGAAGAAGAAAATCTAATCATGGTTTACAGGGAATGTCCCTCAGAAATCAAAGACCTATTTTTCCAAACAATTGTCAAACCAAAATATATTTCTGAAAGTCTCTACCTGCCAATGAGTGTAAATATCATGGTGATTGAAGTCTAATGGGTATGTTCCATATTGAGTCAGATTTTAGGTCTAGATAATGAAACGTATGTGGTCTAGGTCATGTTAGGTTTTTTGTTGGCATTTTTCCAGTCAGATTCCAGTTAATCAATTTGCATCAACTTCGATAAATTCATAGCTGACAGTATCCACAAGAAGCTAGTGAATTTTTATTCAATAAGACATTTCAGATATTACACATACTTGCTAAAGATTTTCCTGGAAAAAAACAAGAGAGAGTTCCCTAAAGCAACATTCATCTGAACTGAATGTAAAAGAATCACAATGCTCATTTTTATCAATAAGTTCATGCCCAGGGTTTACAACCTGATTTTCAACAGTAGCCTGCCAAGAGTCCTAGATGACATGAGGATTTAGTTACATCCAAATATAGAAAATAGAGTGGGGTACTGGGTGTTGTTCATGAATTCAACAATGATATGGGTTTATAATTGTCATAAATTCCCCTATATTCTGCCTATTTTTCTGACACCCAAAGTCTTTTCCATGGATTTCATCAGGCAAAGAATCATACCAGAGATAGAGCACTTCCTGAAACTACACAAGGCATCCAATCTCAAATTCCCTTTCATCATTGGACCCTTCATTGTTAAGACAAGATCATGATTTTATCAGGTTCAAGAAAAAATCAAGGAGTTTGGATTTGCACAGCTACAGAGAAGAATATATGATCCACATCAGGTCAAATCCAAGATAAGACTGATGAACAAACAAGCCCCCTATGAGCATGAACATGTTGAGGGTTTTGAAAAATTGGAAAATCTAGATGTTTGTGCTAAAATGGAAGCAATATTGCAACCATGTCAAACACAACAAGTGGAGGTAAGTCTACAACAGATTCGAATCAATAAAACTCCTCAGAAGATGATAGCTAAAGTCCCCAAGGTATTTGTTTACATAAAAAGAAGTAGTTCAGAGGCCCTGGGCACCAATAGTCAGCAGACTGCCCCTAAAAAGATGAAGATCACACAATCCCCAAAGATAGTGGATCTAGAGGAGGAAGAGCCTAAAGAACAAGTAAACATGGATATGGTGGAGAGTGGCACCAACAATGTAGAAGTTGGGAAAGGAAACAAGCTCCAAAGTGAAGGCAACTCAAGAAATTTCAGCAACAAAAAACACATATTTGATAAGGCATATGGAACATCCTACCAATATAAAGAAGATTTGGCAAAGCAATATGTTGAGAAAGGAAACTTGGCTATGAATGAAATGAGGGAGTTAATCCCTAAAGTAGAAAAGATATCTCAGCACAAGTATTCTCTATTCACAGTAAGAGATGTAGAGAAGAAGACATTTAATATAGCAGTTGCAGATGAGGATAAAGTATCTGAGATCAAGTTAAAATATGAAAACATCAGTGCTACTGACAAAGTGAAATTCCACAGGAATACCAATGATATGTTGTATTCATATTACTTGGGTCTAAGCCTGAAGAATTCAAGGATGTCAACTTATGCAACTATGTTGGAAGGGAAGTTGAGGCAAGAAAAAGCATCCAATAGAGCTTGGAAAACTCAGGTCAAGAGGCTAGAATCTGAATGCCCTCAGGGAGTGAAATCCTCCTTAGAAGAAAAAGACAAGTTGATCCAAATATTTAATAAGAAACTAAAAATGTCTACCAAAGAGTATCCACAAACAACATAACTGGATTCTTTAGAACATGAGAAAGAGGCATTTCGACAAGAGGCATTGAATTATAAGGCCAAGGTACTACAACTAGAGAAATAAAAAGTGAATTGGTCACAAGGGCAAACATAATTACCAAACATGGCTATAGTTGTGCCTTCTACTGCAAAGGCTGGGCCAAGAACTGAAGGACTGGTCTAGGCTATGTCACAAGTTATCCTGAAGGTGGGATAAATAAAAGGTCTAAAGGGAGATATAGAGAAATTGAAGCAAGAAATGAAAACAAAAGATGAGAGGATGGCTCAGTTCCAAAAGGAGAATCAAGATTTGTAGGAAAGAGTAGACAAGATGAAAACAAGGTTGAGAGGCAAAGGACTATTGTAGGGATCCAAACACATCATCTGGGATTCTATTGTTGCTAAATCTGCCAAGTTTAGGGTATACTTGAAATTCATCAATGACGAAGATCACATGTCCATCATAGCCAGAAGCAGGTGCATTATTCTAAATGAGACCCTAGCAAAGAAACCGTCAGAGTGGGCCCAAAATTCCATAAACCTGCTAAATTCCATCCCCACTGTAGAACTTTAGACCATTGGGGTCAAAGATAGGACTACATTGATCATCTGGGCCATGAGGGTCATTACCAAGCATAACCTACTAAAAACAATCCAAACCAAGGCCATACAGATGGAGCAGAGTATACATGAATTCAAAGATGTGTTTGAAGAGTTGTTCATCAAAGGCCTCCCACCATTTTGGGATGGAAAAGGTAAATTGTATGATCAAGAGGAATACAACTCTCACCTCACCCAATGCAGAATGGATCACTCCAAGTTTGAAAGCCTGGAGGAAAACTTGAAAGGAGAAACC
>ML799134.1:125768-135869 GCA_009831015.1 Picea engelmannii | reverse complement strand
CTCTGAACTAAATTGAATTTTTCTGGAGCTGAATTGAATACATATGAAAAATCTTTTGAAGTCTCTATGAAAAGATTCTAATGGTGGTGATATGAGCTTTGTATGATTTCATTGTATGTATTTCCTATGTTATTTAATTCCATTTACACTATCTTCTATTTAAATTGGATAGTTTAAAAGCGCAAAATTCATCTTGTGATGCTCTTGGATTAAGCAATTTTAACTGTGTTAAGTTCTTCATAACTAATTCAGAATTCATTTCATAAATGCTCTGATGCGGTTACTTGTTTTCTTTTTCTTCTTACACTCTGAAAACTACAATTTATAACTCACATTCATCGCCTCACTTAGCCTTTATCCTCTGGAGATTTCTACTGGCCAGTCAATGTTTTCATTCATTTTCAGAATTTTGACTCCATAGCCCTAAGAGCCCCTCCCCTTCCTTACCATCAAATTTATAAAAAACCCCCCAAAACAAACTAAACCTAGCCATTGATTGACAAAGAAACATCAAGTGACATGAGAGAGCCCTATCTAAGCTGAGCAAGCTGGTACCTAGCTCTAAAGTTGGTTTGTAGATTACCTCTGTTGTTTGTTTATCAGACGAACACATTTATAGAGTGCTAACACATTATAGCTTCGTTCTTTCTTTTTGCTACACTATTTTGTTGAGGATTGTAGGGAGTGGTGAGATCCCTCTTAATCCCTGCATCTATGAAAAATATTACAAACTTGTTTGATGTGTATTATCCTCCATTATCTATCCTGAGTATCTTGATCTTTCTTTCTGAAAGATTCTCTATCCAGGCTTTGAATTCCTTGAGTTTACCAAACACTTCATCTTTTGATTTTAAAAGTAAACCTAGGTTTTGCAAGAATAATCGTCAATGAATGAAACATAGTATACATACCCACTAAGAGAGGTTGATGGCATTGGGCCACATAAATCTGAGTGGATGAGTTCGAAGACTCCTTCTGCTTTACTCTCGCTCTCTGGAAAATGATTCTTTATGTTCTTTCCTTGTGCACATCCCTTGCACACACCTTCATGATCAAATTTGAATTCTGGTAGACCTGTGACTACCTTGTTCACATATGGTAATTCCTTGTAGTTGATGTGAGCTAGTCTTCTCTCCCAAAGTTCACATGGACTTTCAATGGAATGAGTTAGGGCTTCAACTGGGTGACCTTTCAACTTATACAAGCCACCTTATTTAGTTCCAATAACACTTGCATCTTCTACGGTTTTTCCTTTAGTCCACATAAGAAATTCTCCATCCATGAAAGCAACTTTGAATCCTTTCTTATATAAGGCTGCGATAGAAATTACGTTCTTTGTCAAACCTAGTACATATAGTACATCCTTCATCTTCATTGAGGTTCTTGAATCAAGTTTGTAATTTGACTCTACCATGCCTTTGATAGGGTATTGATAATCATCTCCAAGTGTAAATTTCTGGGGAAAGTTCTTTTCTATAAGGATAGAGAGAATGTATCTTTGACCTGTCATGTGCTTGGAAGCACCACTATCTATGAGCCAAGTATCCTCACCAAGTGACACTGATCCTGAGAGGGAATATATTAAGACATAGTCTTCAATATGTTCTTTAATCATATTTGTGAGTGGCTCTTCATATTAAACTATATGGGCATGGTGCCTTTTGTTTCTCTTCTTGTATTCTTCTCTTCTAGATGGACAATTTTTGGCAATATGTCCCATCTTATCATAATGGTAGCATTGATAAGAAGAGAAATCTCTTTCTCTTGTTTGACCTTTCTAAAACTTCTGGAATATCTTTGGAGGGTGAGATTCTTTATGTTGATGAGTCTCCTTCTGGAAGTGAGACCTCTTATTTCCTCCTTTAGCATGAGTATATATGGTTTGATCTTCATCTCTTGATAGTATTGCTTCTTGGTTAGATAGTCTTGCTTATTCTTGAACACATTCTTCCCAAAGACTGTCAAATTGTAGTGTTTCCTTTCTCACACAAATAGTTTGGATGAATGCATCCCAAGGTCTTGTGAGACCATTAAGAGCTATCATTATGAGTTCATATTCATCTAGAGGATGTCAAATTGCTTCTAGTTGTTCCTTGAATTGAGATATTCTAGAGAAATATTCATGGATTGTTTCTCCTTTCTGCATCTTTGTATTCTTGAGTTGAGTTCTCAAGTTCATCTTCCGGTTAATGTTATTTCCTTCATACATTATGGTTAGGGCATCAAACTTTTCTTTTGGATTTTCATTTGAAGAAACTTGAGGGATCAAGTGATCTTTAATCAAGTCTGCAATGATTCTTTTGCCCCTAACCATGTCCTTCTGGTGTTTTTATTTAGCTGTAGCATCGATAGGTTTTGGTACATCTTCTTTAATGAATATTGATAGGTAATTCTCTTTAAGAATGATTGCAATCCTATACTTCCAGGAATGGAAGTTATCCACACCTTATAGCTTGTCAACAAGCTTGGTGTTTGCAGACATCTTGACCTGGAGCTGGGAAAATGACCAAAAAATCAAAGTTCTCTGAAATTAAATATGAACTTACTAGGAGGTGTGCTTGGCTGAGTCGAGTAGGCTGGTGCAGTTAGATTTAAGAAAATCCAAAAATTTTCCTTTCAAATTTGACCTGTGAAAATCTGGACTAGTACTTCTGGTACTGGTTTTGGTTTTCTGGTACCAAT
Source organism: Picea engelmannii (assembly GCA_009831015.1). Taxonomy (NCBI): domain Eukaryota; kingdom Viridiplantae; phylum Streptophyta; class Pinopsida; order Pinales; family Pinaceae; genus Picea; species Picea engelmannii. The sequence goes on along the minus strand of ML799134.1, from coordinate 133,187 downwards.
GAAAACTAGGGTTTCACTTTCCAAGAGTTCTTCCCACTAGAAAAGTGCGCTCAATATGCCAATGAGTTCGCTAGGCTAGGGGAAAATTCCTTGATGAATTTTAGGCTAAAATTCCTCTTCAACAAAAGCCCTAATTTTCTTGTATGACAATAATGACATTTTTTCTTATCCAATGAAAGGTTCTCTCTTTAGCTTAGCTCTGATACCATTTTAAGTTTTGAGATATTATTAGGTTAAGTTTCAATTTACTAGATAACCATAGCATAGGTAGGATCACTAAGAAAAACACAATCACAAGATACACAAAATTTATCCTATGAAACCCTCATGGGGGAGAAAACCCATCAAAAACTTCCTTAATATAGATAGCCAATACAATGCCAAGACAATAAACCAAAACACTAGAGAATATCCAACACTGAGCAATGCGCATGTCTATTCCTTCTTCTTCGAATTGAAACTCTGCAAACTTGCGCACTTGATGAGTGAATGAGTGAGTGAACAAATGAGGCGCTAGCCTCCTTTATTTATACTAGCTGGAAGGCGCTGGAAATGTGTCTCTTCACTGGGCAGGGCCGACTTCTCTTCTTAGTGGTTAAAAACACTTTAATTAGGCCTGGGGGACAACTTCTTAATTACCATAATATATTTAGGGTTTGACCAATCCACAAAAGGGGATTGATCTGACGAATAATAAATCAATAATAAATATAATACTCTTTGCAGTTACAATATTTCAACAGAAGGTCGGGTATGTTACAATGTATTAAGTTCCACAAGAGTTTAAGTGTGGCATATCCCAACAGGTCTAAGCCTAGGGATGTTACAATGAATCCAAAGGTCATATATCATGTATTTATACGTGTATCATATTAATAAAAGGCATATCACGTTGATATCCATTTCACTATATTCTAACACTCAAAGTGACACAAAAATATCCTAATTTGCATTGGATTGATTGGTGGATTTAGATAAGAATGACTTTGATTTTATCTATATAAACTTTAATTCCATATTTTCAAATGATGTGACCAATAAGTATACTAATAGGGGTTGAAAACATACATTTATTTATATATAAAGAAATATGCATTTGTTGACATCTTTCAAGCATAATCCAAAGACAATGTATGTGATTTTTCAACAAACTGTATACTTTTAAATCGTTGAAGTAAAGGGCCATTGTTTTATAGATATATTCTTGAAATGATTTGACTATAATATAGGAAAATACAATAGGTTCATAAGTAAATGGCCATTGGTTTATAGACATATTCTTGAAATGCTTTGAAATAATACAAGAAAATACAATAGGTGCATTCTTTACACTGAAAGACATTACTTTTTAGGTGAACAATCAAAATTCTAACACAATTGTTTTTCTTAATAATTTGGGAAATTGGTACTTGATTATAACCTAAAAAGCTATCTATAAATGAGTAACAATTGTTCCCAACAACTTACTTTATTATCTCGTTTTCAAATGGTGTGGGGGACGGGCCAGTAACTGTCAATTTGTTTAGTCCTTGAAAGTCAACACATATTCAAAGTTTCTTTGGATCATGCTTCTTGGGCTATACCACCATTGGGATAGCCCATTTCGAATTGTCAATGAGATATATAATTTCAGCTGCCAACATGCCCTCAATTTACTTTTGGATAATTTATTTATATTTATTTGCTAGCTTATATGGTATTTTTTCTATGGGTTTGGCTCCTGGTATTAGATCAATTTTAATCTCTCCCATTTCCTTAACCAAACCTTTCAAGTCTTTGTAGTTTTTGGTGAATACATATTGATATTCCTTTAAAATGTTGATGATTTTAATGGGCTTCTTTTTGGTCTAGTATTAACCTATCCAATCCATTTTTGGTTGAATGTCATTTGAAATGCCGACTTCCCTGAATTTGGTTTCTGCGTTAATCCACTCCAGTGGTTTTGATTCGTCTAACTTGCACTCTCCCTTGTAGACTTCGTTATATGTCAGGGGGGGGTTGATTTCTTCTGGTTCTTCTTGTTCATATTTCTTAGATACCCTTAATACAATTTTCACTTCATTGATTACTTCTGGGTGATCCTTTCTCCATCTGAAAATTCCCCCTAGAAAAATTCCATTTTTCATATCGATATGACGTGCAGTTTGATTCTTCTAGTCATGACATGCTATATAATTTGAAGTTAAGGTCGACCCTATGCCAACCTATGATTTTCCTTTTTCTTAATTTACTTTGGTTCTTGGTTTTTAAATATAGTCTATGATTTGTCTGACTACTTTAGTCAAGTTGGTTTCTGTGGGGTTATATGCAAAATATTTGAGAAAATTTTCTTTAAGATCCTTCAAAATGAATGTTTCACCACACTCCTCTTCTAATTTGTACCATTTGTAGGGTATATCATCCAACATATTGAGAAACATGTGAGGCCATACTTTTTCACCTTTGTACCCAATTCCAACTTAAAATTAGGTATTCTTGCCATGACTGATAATTTATTTCCACCGAAATATCTGATGAAATATGTGGTTGCAACTATCCATCTTTGTAGTCATGATGCACGTGTATCCTACCATATTGTTTCTTGTCTCGTAAATGACTGCAATAGACTCTACGGTTTTCCTTTCTCTCTAATTATCTTGGACACCTCATTGACGTGAAACAACAATGATTCCTTCTTCTTGAATAATAATGGGGGGTTGAGGTTGAATTTACATCTTTGGGGTTAAACTAAGATTCTATGATTTTATTCTCGTATAATGTAGGTATTGTTTTAATAGAGAAGAATGGATGCAATTTATCTTCAGGAACATATTCAATCGACCAACATTCTCTTTCTTTTGATTTACATTTTTCTAATTTCCATTCATAGAGTTTGGTGTTCGAGTTCTGACCTACCGAAAATGGTGAACCATGTGGTAATTATCCTTATAGGTTAGTTTCAATGTTTCCATATTGGAATACTTGGTATAGATTTCTATCCTCATGCTCTTCTTCCCATGGTTCTATCCATGGTTTACCTTCCCTGGGGTCAAAGGGTATGATAATTTTATTTCCATTTCCTTTAATTTTGAGTTGATCTCTTTCAAGCGAAGAAATGGTCACTTTCATTTTTATTCCCCATGGTCATTCAACCAATGCTGAGTAGGTAGGGATACATTTGACGAGATTGATTACTTCAAAGTTAACTAGTGGTAGAATCCCCATGATAACATTTTCCACACTCAGTAAGTTATTGGGTTCAACAAATTGTTGATCCATGAGTTTAAGGAAGTTCTTTGATATTGTTAGTTCATTCTTTCCCATTTAGATCCAAGTTTCCTTAGGGATAATATTGACTTGTGAGCCAAAGTCGAACACAATTTGGGGAACCATAAATACTTCAACTTCAAGATTCACTTGTGGGTCATAATCATCTTGGAGTTTTTCTTGAGTGACTTGCCTCATATATTTTTATGTTCTTTATTCTTTCCATTCTTTCAAGATGTTTCAGTAGTTCCAATAACTAGACCACTAAATTATCTTGTTTTAATATATCAAGGAATTCGTCTAAGACTGAATCCTTCATCCCTTCCTAGTACCATGTTTGTCAACATGCTCTCTATTCTCCTCATCATCTTATTGGTTGAAGAATATGAGTGCTTCTCTCATACTATGTCCTTATGTTTTTGGATTAGGGTATCAATGATATTTCTTGACAAGTTTAATTTTGGTTACTTTAGATACAATGTCTTCTCGTACGACACCAAATCTTGTGATAACATTTAAATTCTTGGTGTTAAGGAATTCATGTGTAGGAACAATTTGCAACAGATTGATTGTTCCCTTGTTTCTCAATTCCTCAAGCATCATTTAATAGTCCTCCAGGGAATGATCTATTACTCCATATATATTACAAAATTTCAAGTCAGTTCTATCTTTTACAGGGTATTAAATACTTGGATGATCATCCTTGAAGTAGATAAAGACGTAGGCTTTGTCGAATATTCATTCAAATTGTCCTCCTTGTTTGTATCAACCATGCTATCCACCTTTGTATCCTCTTCCTTTACATTGATAACCATTTCCTCTTCCTTGGTATCCACCTGCTATATCACCTTGATATTGGTTTTGGTTTGAAGCTTGGGTATGATAGACAAGATGAAAATTTGTCTTATTTTGACCATTGAGTTGACACTCATATCTACTACGGGTTTCCTTTTCGGAAATAACACACCATTTTGGTTTTTCATTTTTCAAGTTGTTAGGGTAGTCCTTCATGAAAATATGGCATATTTCACAATAATTCTCTTTGGACCCTTTTAACATTAGATTCTCTTTCAATGGGCTCACAATATTTATAGTAGTTTGTGGTGTGTTCTTCATTCATACATATTATGCACCAAATATCACTTCATTGAACAATAAGATCTCTGAGTGATTTCTGCAACATCTCTAAATTTTATTCAACCCTTTTGTATATAGTTGGTGTGGTCCAGTGTTCACCTGATTCTATCTATTGTGATTTTTTAGTTCATCCTCACAAGTTTGGATCTCATGCATTCTCAAAGGTGCCCAAATTTTTTGAAGTAGTCCCACCATGAACCATGGTACTAGAAGCACCTTGTTGATCATGTGAGGGATTTGACTGAGTAAATATTTGAATCATTTGTCGTATTCCCTAATAGACCTGCCTATCATTTGTTTAATTTCTTTAATATTTTGGCCAACCAGGGGTTTGAAATCCTGAGTTTTGAAGAAGGACAAAAAGTTATTTTGAATTTTTTTCTATCGTTCTCATTTGATTTTCTATAAAGTTCATAAACTAAGTAAGGGATATTTTCTTGACATCCCCATGAATTGTGCCATATGATTTATTTCTTCTGAATTATCCATGACATCCCAATACCTTTTACATATGAACCAATGGCGTTTTGGATCTTCATCCCCCTCGTACAAAGGTAAATGATGGTGAAACATTTTATTTGAAGAGGGGGGGTTTAACATCGACTTTTACTGGTTTTGATTTGGTGGGATTGATTGTGTTATTGGCCCAATTGGTGTTGTTGACTAGTTTTCTTGTTCATCTGGTTTTGTCAACGACTTGTCACTAGCTCCATCGACCTTTGTTGTTTTGATTGGAAGGGATGTTTCGTCGGTTTGAAAATCTTGGTCTATATACTCAATAAATTATCTCATTTGTGTCTACTTCTCTTCGTCGAGATAATTTTTCACGTCCATCTTATTTATATTCTAAATTTAGTAGGGGGCATAGTTACATGATCCTTAATATGGAGGAGTACATTATTATCACCTTCTACACTTACCCAATTTCCTTTGCCTAGCAGTAATTGAATCCAAATTCTGTCAATGAATTGTTCTTGGTTATTTAGTCAATGCTACACTAAAGAAAGGATACAATATACTTGTAGACATTGTCGGAGGAAATATCTAAATMTGGGACTTGTTTTAATCCAATTTGAAGATCTACATAGCACRGGTCTCAAATCTTAGACATCCATGATTTTGATATTTTCTTCATGTTGAAGGGTGCCAATGCCAGCCTCTACCAATGGTAGTGCTTCATTCAACTCAAGGAATTTTGGGGTTTCTTCCCTTGCCACATTCTCCTAGTYGATACCACACTTAGATCGTCTAGCGCTTTAGTGATTTATCATGCTTCAGGACCTCCTCTATTGGATCGAATAGGGTACTTAGAATCACATATATCCACTATTTTCTTTTGTATTTTATCCTATTCAATATTTTRCAGGTCGATTGTTGGTGTATGGAATTGCATTCTCCTTATGGTCCTTGTCTTGATTTCTTTGTACAATGTGTATTCTCTTTGTCTCRTGGTYGATATCTTCCCTTTTCTTGGCATATTGATAATGTCTCCTTTGGTTTAGGTGAGATAGGGTTTCTTTACTCCTTTTGAGGGATCTCATGAAAAATTACCCCTTCATCTCCAACACGTTTCTTACTCATGGTTGATGATGGAAGCATAGTCAATCATGTTCATTTTCATAGAAAACAATCCCATGCTTCTTGATTTTTCTTGCCGTCAATGTTCAAAAAATGTTCCCACTCTTCATGTTTTCTTTTATGGTCAGAATTAATTGGCATTTTAGTGGAGGTTTGTACGCAACAATGTGGCCATCTCCTTTATTTATTAGGAATTGGTGCAAAAATGTTGGTACCATACAGAGGAATCTGTCATGCAGACTGTTGTAAAACCTTTGCTTAGCGTTGTTGACAAATGTGCAATCTTTCACTGCTTGTTCCTCGCAAAATTTGTCTTTGATTTTCTCTATCCACTCATATAAGTTTTTCCATTCTCCGTTGATCAATTTGGACATCAATAGTTCATCATTTGTGAGGTTATTCATATGGTTTGAACAATGTACTTATTTATTCCTTATTGGATTGATTCTAGAAAAAAATCATGCATTTTTGTGAAAAATTGAGCCCTTGCTTGTGTGAGAGTTAGTCAATTTATTTTGGAATATTTTTTTGATATTTTTTTAGTTTCCTTTTCCACCACTCGTGAATCTCCTATAAACTTAGCATATATGCATGTGTGAAATTATTGTGTAGTCTTGGTTTGTGTGCTATTGAAAATAAAACTAATGTTGTTATGTAAGGGATTGCACAAGGGAGTTACCAATAGGACACATACACTATATAATATATTTTAAGCATTATACAATAATATACAAGTATGCATACATAGAAAGTGATAGAGGAGAAAAGTACTAGTGGAATCATCAATATGTAGTGTTTTATTATATGAGATCAAACATCATTATTCTCTTTGTTATATTCATGACCACATCTATTTATACATTGATTTAGTTGGTAGGTAATTGAAACTATTCGTAACTACCTTGGTTGATTGACTTTACCCAACGATAAATTAACTCGACTTACATAGTCGACTTCCTTTCATAGTTGACTAACAATTTACCTTGGTCGAATGTTAGGCCTAGTCGATTTGTTCAACTAGGTCCTCCGTGAGGCCCTTTAGAGGGTCTTAGATATCTCTATATTAAAAATATGTAATAAGCATATACATGTAATGATTTTTTTATTTTCCCTGTACAATTTTTTGTTTCTCATTTCCCTATGGATTTCAATTGTTTCTATGATAATTTAATTGTTTTGAATTGTATACAATTTAAATTCTAATTTCATGATAGAATAACAACACAACATATTTCAATTTACAAGTACTCAATTTAAAACATACATAAATTTCAATTAACAATAGATTATTAGGGATTAGGATAATAGAATACCTCTCACTCTAGTTTCTTAAGTCCCCCCCCTAATCTTGCTGAGTTGTCTCTTGTTTGTTGTTTGTTTTTTCAACTACCCAAAACCATATTTTTCCACCCAACTAGCCAGGAACAAACTCGTCGACTCCCTATCTATAATAAACCT
>ML799134.1:114133-125745 GCA_009831015.1 Picea engelmannii | reverse complement strand
GGGGGGGGCAGGGGTTTCCTAGCCTTCCATGCCCAAATTCCTAGAACCACAACCCTTGTATGTCTAGAATACCAAGTCAAAATCCTAGTCTCAGTGCAAAGTCTCTCGTAACATAGTATTCCTTTATTTGGTTTCTTCCTCCTCATCTTCAAAACCTCTAACCTCTCCAAAATCCTTTCCCTTATCATTCCTTCCACTTCCTTCCCTTTTGAAAGGCTCAACTCATAATCAAAGTCATCCCCTCCTTGGCATTATTTGGAAAGTTATCCTAACTTAATAAATAACAATTAATTCACACCAAACTCAATTATTTCAATTTAACATGTAGCACTTCCATAGATAATAATAATAATAATAATAATAATAATAATAATAATAATAATAATAATAATAATAATAATAATAATAATAATAATAATAAATTAATTCAATCTATTTAAAATAACATTAAAATCTAAATAAATTACTTAATTTAATAATAATATTAAATTTTGTTAAACCAATTAACTTAATCAATACTATTAACTCTAATCAAATCATTAAATTAATAAATAGTATCAACTCTAATAAAATCAATTAACTTAAAAATAATATTAATTCTAATCAAATCAATTAAAATAGAATTAACTCTAATAAAATCAATTAACTTAATAATTATACTAAGATATTATACATATATGACAAACACGCATAATTTTTATTTTAATACCTTATAATAATACTAGTGTACATGCACAAGCTATGTATGTGTATATGACACATACATAGCATGTGAGTGTACTAATCATAACAATTATTATATCTAATACAAATTTTATGTATGTTCACAACCCAATCTATAGTGCAATCGACCTCATTATGAAATAAATCAATCATTTACACTAACATAATAGTAGAAATATGTTAGCCACAATAGTTTAATATGAATGAAACATTCACCTAGATTAATATAACTTAGTTAAATATTTAATACAAAAGAATAAGGAATAATTCCAACACTAAGGTTACATGATTAAAACCCAACAATACTCTCAATTTCTTTGAACACCCTTCCTCCCCAATCTACTTCCATATTTTAGATCCCATCCTCACTAGACTATACTCAAGAATCAACTATATTAACCTAACTCCAGATAGAACCCGTAAGTGGAAGTGTCAACTACTTTGACCAACTTCTCTAGCAAACAACTAACAATCTCCATCACACATCTAGGAGAACATGACTTAACACAATCCTCCCACATATCCAAGTTTTGGAGGATAAACGGTGGGAATTTCCTCCACCCCCTTAATAGAACTAGGGTCAAAACCCTATCATGTACTATATTGTGGTGCTATGTTCTGGGAGCTTTGACATCAAATATCTATTTTCAGGAAATTGTGCCACCTGTAAAACTCACACTTTCCCAAATATCATAGCCATGCATTTGAATCAATATAAAATAACATAATGATGCTTCCCATCATACCATTTCTCATTCAATGTCCACTACATCGACCAATTATTATCACACTTCTCTAGATATCTCATATCCCATTCAATCTGTAGGTTAGTTTATATCACAAACTCATGCATAACCATAAAATAATTGACATGTGATTTCCACGCTACTCATCGAAAAACCATATAAATCTGCTAGTTCATCCTACAAAGGGTAGTAATTTCATTTAAACATATTATTAAACCTAGTATCCATGCACTAAATATTTCAATTAAAACTTTCATTCTAGAAGTAATTCACATAACATCCATAACATAATAATAATTATTCATAGTATTCACATATACATAGGTTCACATGTCCATAAATTGAAGTGCTAATGTTTAATAGTGTTCCATAGATAATAAGAAATGGAAATATAATTAGTCCATAAGTAAATTTAGCTACCTAGGTTAAAATGGGGTGTTACATACAATCTTCCTTTGAGAAATTTTTTCCTAAAGTTATGGTAAAACAAATTGAGGAATAATCTTGATGTATGGTCTTTGTGTACTCCAAGGTAGCAGATCCTAGGGTATACTTGTCCCACTGGACCTTAACTTGGTCCACCAAATTGTGTCTGAGTTGTTATACCCTACGATACAATATGCATAATGGTTCTACCATAATTATTCCCATGTCTGAGACCTACAATTCATTTTAATTTAGTTTGTGACATTCATTAGCAACATATTGCCATAATACTGAAACATGAAAAACTTTATGAGTTTTATGCAAGTGGCATGGAAGTACAAAATTATAAGCCACTGGTCCAATTCTCTCTCCAATTTTAAATGGCCCTATAAATCGTGACAACTTTGTCTCATTTCCAAACCAAATGGTACTCTTATTAGGCTTGATATGGATAAAAAACCTGATCTACTACCTCATAACTTATGTTAGTCCTATATGCATTAGCATAACTCTTATGTCTATCTCGTGCCTCCTTTAACCATTGTCTAATCTGAATCACTTATATCCCTACTGTCACTGAATCGATTCTATCCCTACTATCACTGGGTCCTCCGACCTTTCCCAACTCAATGGTTTTCTGCATGGCCTTCCATACATAGCTTGATAAGGAGGCATTCCAATTGAGCCGTGAAAACTATTATTGTAAGAAAAATTCATCAAAGGTAGGTACTTCTCCCAATGGGTTTGGTTATACAAAACATACATCTTAAGAATCTATTCTATAACCTAATTCACTCTTTTCATCTACCCATCCATTTTAGGATGATACATTGTGCTCAAGTTCAATTGAGCTCCAACACTGACTACAAACTTGTTCAAAACCTGGACATAAACTGTGATTATCTATTCAAAATGATCTTCTTGGGTAACCCATGAAAAAAAAATACTTCTCTTATAAACACAGGTGCCACATTAGTGACATCGTATTTTTTGTTTTGAATAAAATGTATGCTTTTGTTAGCTTATCAACTATAACCAAAATGACATTGTGCCTTTGCAACATTAGTAGCAATCCCACAACTCAATCCATATAAATGACTTTCCATTTTGACATAGGAATGTCATGCGATTGTGGGAGTCCTTATATATGGTTATGCTCATTTTTCACCCACCAACACTTACGACACTTAGTGACAAATTGGACTACATCGCATTTCAATCTTTCCTAGAAAAAAATATTCTTCATGTTTGTATACATTTTCTTCACACCAGGATGCACACAATAAATTTCTCTATGGTCTTTCACAAGGATAGTTCTTCAAACATATACTCCCTTGGGGATATACATCCTTCTTTGAAATCTCAACAATCCATTTGATTCAAGGAACTATCCTTCAAACTTTGGTTCAATTTTCCCCCCATTCTAGAGGGATGCAATAAAATTCAAATACCAACTATTTCCATGACGTTGTCCCAACACCTGCTCCCTCAGATTGGCCTTTAAAGGCACCAGGGAGAAGATCCATGTCCTTCTTCTCAATGCATTGACCACCATATTCTCCTTTCCCTTGATGTACTAAATTCCAAAATTGTACTCACTCATAAATTCAAATCCATGTAATTTATACACAATCACAAGGAACCATACTTTTTCTTGAAAAATATTATTGGTGCACCTCAAAGCATAACATTGAGCCTAATAAGAACTAAGGCTAGCAGTTCCTTCAACTGCATCTGTAACTCACACAATTTTGGAGCTATTATCTTACATGGTGTTTCAAAAATTGGCTCCACATTGGGTTTTAGATTTATCATGAAATGAAGTTCCTTCTTAGGAGGTAAATTTAGCATCTCTTTTGGAAAACATCCTTGAATTATGATAAAACTAGGTATTGATCTAAAGAGGGTCTCTTAACATGTTTGCAATTCTGTATTTGTCTTTGATCTCTTTGACTGTATATCACTTATCAATATATATTCCTTCATCCATATATCTTCTTGTAATTGTAATTTATATTCTTATTCTTCATCACATGGTCTCCACTTAGTGAATTTGTGACATAGCACATGCATTCATGGGACATTAAAGAATGCCCCTACTTTCATTAAGATATTGAAAAATACCACCCAATTTTTTTTTAACCCTCCTCCCAATACATATTTCCAATTAAAAACCTTGTTTTTACCAAATGCCACTTTTTATAACCCCCCAATACCTATAAACCCCCTTGTACCCCCCCCCCCCCAATACCTACAATATATTGACTTTATTTTTCACAATTTTAAAACCCCCTTTACGAATGAACGTGATAAAATATTTCTCAACATGGTGAATTCCCCATGTTCTTTGTGTCCCTATTATACTCATTACTTCACCCAATGTTGTACCTATTTTATCTATTTACTTCTTTCGCCTTAATTCATACTTTTATCTTTCATAAATACTTATATCTTATTTCACTATTTTMCTTAATTCTCCATTATTTATTGTATATTCATATATTTTACATATGTTKAACTTAATTCAATTCCCTCCTAAACACTTATACACTTTATTTATTGTAACATACCCAACCACCATTAGGCTGGGCCACGCTACTTTAAGAACACACTTCATGGAATGATTTCAAATTTCTGATACCAATTAATTAATAAAGAAKCCTGAAAGAAACACTTGCAATAAYCAAGATTCATTATACCATAAAAGAAATGAACCATATTCGATGCAAAACAATAACCAACAAACATACACATTATAAATATATATCTCAAAGAAAATAATTAACACACAACGAAAATAAATATACAAACAAAGAAACACATGATAGAGAGATCACTTATCTTTAATAAAACCAATCACCAACTAGCTGTAGACCAAGGAATTTCCACCGAACCTTAGACACTATTATTCCAAGTCTCAACAACAAGTCACCCATGAGCTAGGACTATGAATCCACAAGGATGGGTCTCAGACTCACACTTAGTTTCACAAACCAATCAACAATCAAACTCTCACAGGTTTCTCAACCACGCAATAAAACCTAGTTTACTAGCTCTCTTTCCCTTTAGCTTGAACCACACAAAGAAAATGAACACCCTTAACTTCCACACAATCCCTCAGGTTTTCCACCTCTTTCCAGGGATCCATTTCTTTTGGTTAGGAAATATCAATGTTGAAAACTCTCAGTATTCTCAGCTATGGATAGTTCTCTGTCAACTACCATTATTCTCATGCCCACATGTATCCCTCCCTTTATGGAATAATTAGTAATTAATTACAACCAAGCAACCATGAATGCTTTCCTTCAACAATTCATTTTTCCTTCCCCATGCAAAACCAAGAATGAGAAGAAGAGTGAATTAGAGAGGAATGAATCCAAAAACATTTTTTGAGTAAGAATGAATGGCCAACCCCAATAAAATTAAGAACATGTTTTAAATATCAAAAGAATAATGTGAACTTCCCCCAAGAAGATCATAGAACACCCTCTTTCTCTCAAAAATTCCAAGGTGGGTAAAATAAAAATAATTTAAAAATGTAAAGGCTTAGCCCCTCAACTTTCCCCCATTCTCTCGTGGAGTCATAGCCCCCTATAACTCTTGTACCTGTCCATCTTGCATCCAATGCGTATTTTATTATTTGCAATGTTCAAAGTATTACATTTCCTAGGCACTCTGACCCCTTTCAATTATTCAAGCATTCCAACATTTCAAAAAATAAACAAAATACATTATTAATCTAAGGACTCAAAATCGGGGACTGCTACTCCTTCTGAAAATATCTCTTAAACTTCTTCCAAGTGATCATATTCTCATTAATGTGCTCAACTTGCTTCAACTGATCCCACCACATAAGAAATTTTCCATGAAAATGGTATGTGGATTTCTTGGATTCTAGGTTAGATGAGTACTTGTGCAGTTGCAAATACTTCCCGATTCCAAGAAACTAGGCTTCAACATCATCTTTCCTTTATTTTTCACCATCAAATGATGGTGTATTAAGCTTCCTTATCTCCTTTCAAACTATACAATTCATGTCTTTTTCTTTGGTTCCTGATAGGAGACACTTATGGATTTCTTATGGAGTCTTCATACACATAAAATTTCCTTTTCGAGTAAGGAGGTGAGTGATTTCTATGATTTTTTCTAGCACTTCGTGAACAACAAACTCTTCTGTAGTCATATATTCTTTCATGATGTCTGCCTGCTTGTTTCTGTCTTGAGTTTGATCAATTCTTTGCCTTCCTCTGCATCTGATTTAGGATTTGCATCATTTGAGCATTTATTTGATTTTTTTCTTTCATCATCTTCTCATCGTCGTCTTTGTAATTCTTCACTTCTATTCTTAAGCTTCTCATAATATCTATTAATGTTTCTAGCTCCACTCTACTCTCATTTCCATTTGATTATGTCTTTAAATTACCAACACTAATATTTTCACCTTTGGCTTCTCTCTCATGATGGAAGGATCCATCTCCTTCCTCCATGTACCAAATATGCATTCTTAGCTTGAATTGATATGTTTATATCCCGTAATTCTACAAAATGTGCAAGCAACCATTTTTGTTAGAATTATTCATATTATAGAAATTTTTTCAATTAATGCTATAAATACTTTTTATGCTTAATTCACGAAGAATTAGATAATAATTATCTAAATTCTAATAATTCCAAGTTATTATCCTCTGAATCATCTTTCCTATATTTATTCTTATGACTCAATCTGATCTATGAGGTGAAATTTATGGCTTCCGGAAAAAACCACTTTCACCCTCTTTATGCATTTTCTCCATTGGTGCAATTTATTTATTGAAAGGCCAACCTCTATCAAATGCAAAAGAAAATATGTAAGGAACCAAGAAAAAAATTGTATTAGGTGCTGATAATAATCATAATAGTGATCTCTCAGAAACTTTCATATTCTCCATTTTTCGCTCTAGTGAGATTATGCAACAATATGGAATCTACAACTTTGTCCTTTTTACCAAAAATATTTTGACTTGAAATTTTTAGCAAAACTAGCTATCTCTCTCAATCTATGCACTTTTGGAAAAAATTCACTCAACCAAATTTGTCTTTCTTGATGGGTATATGAAATGTCGATTTATCCGTGGTCACTTTTCCTCTAAAAATCTCAAAAATCCCCCAAAAGTGGTCTAGAATAGTGGATTTTTCCCTATTCCAGCATCCCTATTCCGATCCCCTTAGAATTTAATCAATTCCTTCATGGGTTATTTCCATGTATTCTTTCTAGTCTTTCTCCAAGAATTCCAACTTAATCTAAATCTCTGCCAATGATATGGACCCTGATCTTTAAAAAGAATTATTTTTCAATTTCTGAAAAGTCTAAGTAGAAATGGGCAGTGGCCCTGTCTAGAACTTTTGTAGATCTCCTCTATGTGGAAAAAACCCCGAAGTTTAATCTAAATATAAATTTATCTCCAAAATAAGAAAATGTCTCAAGACATTATTTTTGAGAATATATGACAATCTTGCCTACATGGAAATCTACTGACGTTCTACTGACGTGGCATTTACATGGTACTGACATGGTTGTGATGTGGTAGATTATGTGGCATTGACATGACACTGGTCACTGAACACCAATCACCGGGGCATGCTTCCCTTTCTCCTCACTTCTACATGCTTCCGGTACAGTCCATCGAGACACCGAACCACTATGCCACCGATCATTTTGCACAAATTCTATATGATTCTTATCAGCGCTAGTTCGGTCCACCTGGACACTAGGCCACAAGGTCACTAAGATTATCCACACAAGCTTCTCCACACTCCTTCTAATTGACTCTGGTCTGGTCCATTGACCCACCAGGGTGTCGACTCGTCGACCACCACATTTAATATTCCACACACTCCGGTCCAGTCCACAAGTCCAATGGAAATCTGCTGATGTGGATTTGATATGAAATTGACCTGGAACTGACATGGAATTGATTAACATTCCATCGATCACTAAAGAATGCTTCTCTTCTCTTGTGGAATCTCCAACAACTCCAGTCCGGTCCACTGGGCCACCAACCATCGAGCCACCCCAATCAAACCTCCATCCAATATCCCATGGTACAATGTTGGTCTGGTTCATTCCACCGACCACCAAGTGCCCCGCGTAATCTTCTCTACACAATTTTCCAATCGACTGTGGTCTAGTCTAGTCCACTGGCTCACCGTACAAGTCATCCATCCAACAATTGAATCTAGTATGGTATGGTCCACTAGCCCACCAACCATCGGTCCATCACATAATCCTTCCATCCAACTCCCCCAATCAAATTTGTTTTGATCCACTGGGAACCATGCCACTAGTCCACCAAGCAACGAGTTAGATCGCCTTCCTTCTCCCATCACTCCAAGTTATTTTTGGTCTAGTGAACATGTTTTTTTTTCATGGGGTTGGTAGAAAACTTTATATCACGTGCAAACTATGCAAGGTTCCATGGATCTCCTTTTCACAAAAAAGTCATAAAGGGTGATCTTTTGATTATAAACCTTGTTAGGCTATCCTTCCCCGATGTAGGTGCGATAAAGAATATAATACCCATCGCAAATTAATGACTCTGGATCCATGAAAATGACCAATTTATGACTATTGTGCATTGTCTTCCTTAAAGGTAGATCTATCGATTCCAATGGACAAATCGAGTAAGAGAGGGATTGATGTAAATCCAAGGCTATGAGGAATCACTTGAGCATGGTTTCTAGGGATAGAATAAAATGTTTAAACCAAAAAAACTCCACTCTGATGTTGTCCATTAATTTCATTTAAAACAAAAACCTCCTCTAAACAACTTTTGTTGTCCTGTAGTAGGCCCATGAAAGCCTAGTGCTGTAAACAAACAACTCTGATAACACTTTGTACTATACCCAGCCACTGACAAGCTGGGCCACGCTACTTCAACAACACACTTCTTGGATTGATTTCAAATTTATGATATGAATTAACTAATAAATAAGCATGAAAAAACACATACAATAATCAAGATTCATTATACCATAAAATAAATGAACCATATGCAATGCACACCAATAACCAACAAGAAGACACATTATAAATACATATCCGAGAGATAATAATTAATACAAAACATAAATAAATATACAAGTAGAGAAACACATGACAGGGAGAGAACTTATCTTTAATAAAACCAATCACCAACTGGCTATTGACCAAGGACGTTCCACCCAACCTTAAACACTATTGTTTTAAGTCTCAATAGCAGGTCACCCCCAAGTGAGGGTTATGAATCCACAAGGATGGGCCTCAGACTGACACCCAATTTCCCAAACCAATCAACAATCAAGGTCTCACAGGTTTCTCGACCACACAAAAAAACCCATTTTACCAACTCTTTTTCCCTTCATCCTGCACCATCCAAAGAAAATGAACCCCCTTCATTACCACACAATCCCTCAAGTCATCCATCTCTTTCTAGGGTTCTAGTGCTTCTGGTCAGGAAATATCAATGCTGGAAACTCTCAGGATTCTCAGTTGTGGACATTTCTCTCTCAATTTCCATTACTCTCATGTCCACATGCATCCCTCCCTTTCTAGAATAATCAATGATTAATTACATCTAACCAACCATGGATGCTTGCCTTCATCAATTCATTTTCCCTTCCCCATGCAAAACCAAGAATGAGCAGAAGAGTGAATTAGAGAGGAACGACTCCAAAATCGATTTTTCAAGTAAGAATGAATGGCCAACCCCAAGACAATCAAGAACAACATTTAAATATCAAAAGCATATTGTGACCTTCCCCCAAGAAGCTCACATAACCCCCTCTTTCTCTCCAAAATTCCAAGGTGGGTAAAATATATACAATTTAAAAATGTAAAGGCTTAACCCCTCAGCTTCTCCCCCTCTCTCGTGGAATCATAACCATCTATAATTCTTGTCCTATCCCTCTTGCAACCAATGATGTATTTTATTATTTGCTATGTTCAAAGTATCACATTTCCTAGGCACTCCAACATGTTTCAATTATTTAGGTACTCCGATCTTTCATCAAATAAACAAAACACACTATTAATCAGGGGACTCAAAATTAAGGTATTACATTTATCATGCTATTTGTTTTTAATACTATGCATTATTCATTCATATCCCCTTCACCCCTCTAACACGTTATCTTTGGTACCTTACTCTTACTCTATTTCCTTCAGAGCTTCTACTATTTTAATATCAACACTATTCTATCATCGTCTCACTGTATTTAATATGTACCAATATACCACTGTATTTTTCATTATACTACTTTATGCTTGTTTTTTTGCTATTCTATCATAACCATGTTCTTATATTAACTTTTTAATTGTTATAATTCTTATCATTATTAACTTTCTACTCTTCAATTATTGGGTTATTATTGCATCACGCATATTACATAACTTTACTATCTTTCACTTATTAATCACTACTTTCTAAACACGTTAAATGCTTATCCCTATTACATTTATTGTTATTATACTATCCCTTAAATTTACTTTCAATTATATGTGATCAAATTCACATTGCATCATTATTATCTCATTCATCTAATGTCAACCTATATTTTTAATATAATTAACACTAATGTGATACTCAATTCATATTAACATGCTTATATAACTTACCACCTCCTTGGTATAATCCATTACTTACCTCATATATATATAACTATAACTATTTATTACCCATTTACAAGCAATTATATGAATACTCATAATTTTAAAAATTAATAATAAATAAACAATAAAATAAATAAAATTTAAAATAATAATAAAAAAATTTAAATTTAAAAATCAAAATAAATTTTGGGTAGGAAACGCGGGGCCTTGCATGATGCCCACATGCCTCCCCCTCTCATTTCTTGCAAATAATTCATGGACACTTAAACCCTAATCTCTCTTGTTCCTTCCTCATTTCCCTAGTTTCCTAGTTCGTCTGTGTGTGAAGGTGCGAGGGAGGGAGTTTAGGCACATCCCTGGCTCCATGATCGACCTCTTCCTTTGGTTTTTCATGGGATTTACTTCATTCTCTTTCGAACATCTGGTAGTAATCCATAATCCCTTCTCCCCTTTCTTCTCCTCAAGCGAGTTTATTCTTAGCATTGGTGCACAACATTGGATTCTTATGGACTTGGGCGAGTTGGTTTTGGTTCATAGTTTGGAGTCCTACAAAGTTTGTTCTCCTTGTGGATTTGGGCTTGGAATTTTGAGGTAATACCTACACTTTTTGGTTGAGATCATGATTGAGAGAGGTGCGGTCCATGGATGGCCCCTTTGGGAATCTGACCATGGTGTCGACAACTCTCTATTTGTTTTTTTTTTTTAAATAAATCTCTTTCTTTGATATCAACTACTTATATCACCATTAGTGTTATCTTTAATATGAATATACAGGTCCTACCATTATCCAGTTGCACAAGTATACATTTAGATCACAAATCCTAGCATGAAAACTATAATAACTGGTCTATAGGGCCCATTGCTATAGTTAACTATTTTGGCTTAATTTTCACAAAGACGAGAATGAAGGTCATTCTATCAAGAATGATTTAACTAGCTCAGATACAACATGATTCCACTGGGGCCCTTGTTTCTATATTTTTGAAATAGGTGATAAGAGAGGAACAACCCCTACCCAACAACCTATTTTATTTTTT
The DNA here is from genome assembly GCA_009831015.1 of Picea engelmannii. NCBI lineage: Eukaryota > Viridiplantae > Streptophyta > Pinopsida > Pinales > Pinaceae > Picea > Picea engelmannii. The sequence goes on along the minus strand of ML799134.1, from coordinate 114,187 downwards.
CTGATCATTTGGTGAGAGCTCAACAACCATGGCTATCATGGCCATGGCCCAAAT
>ML799134.1:97142-109179 GCA_009831015.1 Picea engelmannii | reverse complement strand
GTGTACTAGTAGTTTGTGTACTGGTAGGTTGTGTACCAGTAGCCTGTGTGCTTGTAGACGGTGTACCAGTAGGCTGTGTACCAGGATCCACAACGATCCATTTTTCTTTTTCTACAAGAAGGTTCTCCATCTTGAGCTTCCATAGCTCAAAGTTTTTACCGTTGAACTTCTCTATCTCGATTCTAGATGAGATTTCCATTCCTCTTTCTTTACTTGAATATCCACTGCAAAAGCTCCCACTAAACCCAAGTTTATCACAGACCCAAGATCAACTTGATCTATCAAGACCGAGCCAAACCCTCAACAAAAAAGGCATCCCTCTGAAGCCAAAAATGAGCTCTGATACCACATGTAAGTTTTAAGCCTGTGAAGTAAAGCAATGCATATATATTCTTAAGCAATACATAAATTAATCAATGGCTCATACACAGAGCACACAGAGATTTTATACTAGAAACCCTCAACTGGGAAAACCTTTCTTATTTTCATTATATTGAATTTCACCATTCTCCATACAATATATATAATTTTTTTAGGTAATCCGTAGATACCAAAATCCTAATCCCTTAATCCGAGATTAATTTACAAATCCACTAAAAATAGCAATATCCGCTAAAAATAGCAAAAAACCACCCCAAAAAAAATTTCGGGGCGCTGCCTCGAACCTCATCGGCCCCGGGCTACCGCCCGTTTCCGAACGCTGTGCGTAACCAGCGGGGGGCATACCTTCCCCCCCCTGGGACCCCCCATAGGAAAGCACCCGACACACACGATAGAGCACTAGGTGAGGGGATCGTCAGACACAGTTGTCGTATCTGATGCGCCCACACACACACACATGCAAAGAATATAACACATACCCAACATTGTCATTGTAGGCAAATATGAGCAATATTCTTCCTTTACTTCCCTTTATTGGTAAGTGTTTCCATGGATCCAAGGATGGATTTTGTTAAGCTCAATGGTTTAGAAATTTCTTCTGAAACCCCCATGACCTCTTTAGTAGAGTGAGGAAGCTCTTATTGAGAATCTTGTAGTAACTCATCTACCATTATCATTCATGATGAAAATCTCTTTGCCAATTACCTTTATTTCTAAATTGTGATGTTTATCGTCTAAAGTGGTATAAATACTACAAGTCCCAAATACGATTCCATTCCACCGACATAGCCTTCAAAGGATCTGATAATACTGTACATATCAATATAATCAATCACCTCTAGATTGATCCATATCATATTGAGAATGAAATGAGATATGAATGAAAATATAGCAGAAAACACAAAAATACAGTGAAATCCAGATTCTATTAATGAATGGAATACAAAACATTGTAAAATGCAAAGCACAAAAACTAGCTAGAATGGTGGTAGCTTATCCCTGAAGAAAGAGATGTGTCATCTATGATAATTCATAAGAAGCTGATTATAAAGAGGCAAAAAAGGACTTTTAACATAAAACATCAATGAGAAACCCATAAATATCCAAAAACATAACCCTAGAATATGAAATTCCAAAAGGTTTGTGGGCCTCGATGTAGTTAGTTGATACATCAACTTCTGGGGGGTGTTTCTTTTTCATACGATCTTCGTTTGGGGCACTCGATAGGCCATTGGAAAGGTCTATCCAAGAATTACACATTAAAAATGGCCCAGTACATGCATTCAATTATCTATCAGGTGCTTCCACGTAAAAAAAAAATCATTTAGGGCCTCAAAACAACCCCAGAAGTTTGGGACCCAAAAAGATGTAGAAAAACTTCCAAGATGTGCAACCATTTTGAATTAGTGGAATGGGTGGTGGCCACTAGTATCTACATGGATCATAGACCGATTGAGTGAAATCCAAAGTATTCAAATATGTGTAACTTGGCACAATCAAATTCAGTTTCATCCCTTTAGTCCATCCTTACCTCCTCATCTCTTCTCTCTGCATCGTAGTTGACACTAAAAAATGTGAGTTTGGTCATGCATTAATCGATGGCTTTCTTGACCCTCTCCATAATGGACCATGTCATGCCACTATCTTCCCCAAATATTTTGTAAGCCTTGATGACCCTCATATCTATAATCTCCTTAAAGAATATATACATACTCATGGTTTTAATATGGATGATGATTCTTTGATCATTGAAATCAAGTCTTATGCCATTGTTCACTTCAACAATGACAATATCCCACCTATTTAGTTGAAATTACATTAGAGTTCTCATTTGTTAAGCATAGTGGATTCTGTTTCATCACAACATTCTACTCTAGTAACATTTGACTGAATATGCATCTCATTCCCAACAACAAGTATAAAGAAATATGAAATAAGGATAAACTTGTATGTTCTTCTTCTTCCACTTCTCACTGCCCAATAATCTTTGATAGTTAGAATTCCTCCCTCTTCCTTCCATAACTAACTGATCCAATATATGATGTTAGATCTAATATCTAGAGAGAAGAACTCATATTTTATGAGCTACCAAAATAATTGGAAGCAAGCAATTATTTTGAACATTCATGTCAACAATTTGAATGCCTTGTTTTCCAAGATCTGATAAGAAAATTACATAATTTAAGAAAAATCAAACCTTCTTCTTCTGGTAAATATTTATTAATGTTCTTTTATTATTAATTTCTTTAATAATGAAAGGGTGCAATGAAGGGTTCTAGCCGACCTACAAGAAATGTAATAATTCAATATCTGGGGATTAATAAAGGGGTTTTATACATAAGATGGGGATTTGTTTAGGGATTACCATGGCCCTCCTCTTCAAACAAGTGTTTTCCTCAAAAATTGACTAACCACGAATGCTTATTCACAAAGAACGCATCTTCCCATGTCGCCTTTTCCACTATTAGGTTCTTATGTTTGACGAGGTACTCTGTAATTGCTTGATTTCTCAACTGCTTAATTCTTGTTTCAAGGATTGTTTCTAGATCTAGTATGTTTTTCCCTCCTTCATTGATCACTGGTAAAATATTTTGGAATGGGATCTTGTTACCAATGACCTTCTTTAAGCAAGAAACATGGAAGACTAGATGTACATGTGAATATGGAGGAAAATCCAATTTGTAATCCATACTTCCAATGCTTTGCAAAACCTTATAGGGGCCATAATATTTGGGTGCTAATTTATTGTCCTTTTTCTTTTCTTGGGGGATATTTTTTTGTATGGTTGTAGCCTTAGAAATACCCAATCCCCCACTTCAAATTCCCTTTCACTGCGATGTTGATCTGCTCGTTGTTTCATCCTATTTTGTGCCATAACCAAATTATCCTTCAATAGTTTGAGGACTTCTTGTTGGTTCCCTATATGGTCCTCCACTGCTTGAACCTTTGTATTCCCTTTCAAGGGTGATGTGATGGATGTAGGATGATATCCATAAAGTTCTAGAAATGGGGACATTTTTGATGAAGTATGGAAGGGTGTGTTGTACCACCATTTCGCCAAGGGCAACCACTTGACCCATTGTGTTTATTTATCAAATGCAAAACAACAAAGATATACTTCTAGATTTTTATTCACAATATTAGTTTTCCCATCAGATTGAGGGTGGTAAGATGAGCTACGATCCAATTGAGTACCCAAACAAGAAAATAATTCAGTCCAAAAATTTCCCATGAAAATAGGGTCTCTGTCACTTACAGTAATCTTAGGGACTCCATGTAGTTTTTGAACCATTTCCATGAACGTTGTTGCTACTGTACTTTCTTTAAAAGGATGAGAAAGAGAGAAAAAATGGGCATACTTTATTAGTTGATCCACTACCACCATGATGACAATATTTCCTTCATATTTGGGTAAACCTGTAATAAAATCCATTGAAACTTATTCCCAACGTTGGCTTGGTATAGCTAAAGTCTTGATTGTCTCTCCCTTATTATATTGGTAGACCAAACATTCAAACACAAACTTTTGAACATTGTTTTTAGGACCTTCCTAGAAAAAACCCTTCTTGATCTTGTGATATGTTTTCAATAGTCCTGAATGTCCCCCAATAGGAGAAGTGTGCAATTCAAAAATGATATTTTGTTTGAGTTGGGAATTCTTACATAAGTATAGGTGATCATGATACCATAAAAAATCATTCTTCCATACAAAACTATCTATTGAAATGGGGTCTTCATGTAGTTGTTGAATGATCTTGCACACCTCTTAGTATTGATTCCATTCTACCCTTGCTTCTTCCACCCAATCAGATTGCGGGATAGAAATAGCACATAGTGAACCTTCTGTTTCTTCTTATTTCCTGGAAAGGGCATCTGCCACAACATTATGTTTTCCTTTTTTTTAGATAATTTCAAAGTCATAACCCAACCTCTTTGTAACCCATTTTTGTTTCTCTTCTAAATATAATTGTTGCTCCAAGAAGTAATTCAAACTATCATGACTTGTTTTTACTTTAAAGTGTCTTCATATTAGGTAGGGGTGCCATTTCTGAATTGCATGTAGTATGACCAACATTTATTTTTCATAAATGGGTTTTACTAAGTTTTTTTCCTTTAAGTTGGATACTTTCAAAGGAAAGGGGCCTTCCTTCCTAGATTAAGACTACACCAATTCCATGTCATGAGGCATCACACTCCACAATAAATGTTTTTTTTAAGTCAGGTGTGTCCAAGACAGGAGTTGTATGCATAGCCTCCTTGAGTTTTTCAAAAGCCTTGATTGCTTCTTTGGTCCAAGAAAATACTTCCTTCTTTAATAATGTTATTAGAGGTGCTTCTATTTGACCATAGTTCTTGAAAAAATTGAGGTAATAGCCTCTAAATCCTACAAATCCTCTAAGTTTCTTCAAGGTTTTTGGAATTGGCCATTCTCTCATAGGTTTAATTTTGTTAAGGTCCACTTTTACACATTTCTAAGATACAATATGACCCAAATATTCCACTTCTTGAACCCTAAAGGCACACTTGGAAGGATTCACATAATTTTTTTTCTCTTCCAATAGTTTTAATACTCTATCAACATGTTGTAAAGGATCTTCCCAAGATTTGTTGTAGATTAGTATTTCATCGAAAAATACTAACACAAATTTTCTAAGGAAGGGATTGAAAATAGAATTAATCAAGATTTTAAATGTTGAAGGTGCATTAGTAAGTCCAAATGGCATAACCAAAAACTCATAATGACCTTCATGTGTTCTAAAAGCTGTTTTAGGAATGTCTTCCCACGTCATTCTAATTTGATGATATCTCGAAAGAATATCCAACTTAGTAAATAATTTTGATCCATGAAATTCATCTAATAATTCATCGATGATAGTGATAGGAAACTTATCTTTGATGTTCATTTTGTTGTGTTATCTATAATCTAGACAGATATGCCATAAACCATCTTTTTTTGTAACCAACACCACTGGTGAAGAGAAAGAACTTTGACTATGTTGAATGATGCCAACATTGTTGGTTTAGGTACTCTATCTTCTTCCTCTTCATAGTCTATGTAGAATAATTTATTCTCATTGCATTTATTCCCTTTACTATATTGTTATCACAATTGAAACATATTCCTTTTTCTCTTCTTTCATCCATTTGTTGAGGTGTAAACTGTTAAATTTCAGAGAATCTATTACGTTGCTTTTCAATTTACTAGATAAAAATAGCATAGGTAAGATCACTGAGAGAAACACAATCACATGATACACAACATTTATCCTGGGAAACCCTCATGGGGGAGAAAAACCAACAACAAATTCCTTAATATAGATAGCCAATACAATGCCAAGACAATAAACCAAAACACTAGAGAATATCCAACACTGAGCAATGTGCCTCTCTCTTCCTTCTTCTCCCAACTGCAGCTCTCCAAAATTGCGCACTTGATGAGTGAAATGACTAAGTGAGAAAATGAGGCACTAGCTTCCTTTATTTATACTAGCTGGTAGGTGCTGGAAAGGTGTCTCTTCACTCGGCAGGGCCGACTTCTCTTTTTAGTGGTTAAAACCACTTTGATTACACTTGGGGGATGAATTCTTAATTATCATAATATAATTAGGGTTTGACCAATCCAGAAAAGGGGATTTGGTCAAGTACAAATACCAACATGATCAATCCACAAAACGAGATTGATTTGATGAATAATAACTCAATAACAAATATAATACTCTTTGGAGTTACAATATTTCAACACTCCCCCTTAACAAGAAGGGTATTCTACAACATCATCAGGAGAGGAAGAGGGAAACAACATCAACAACATCTAGAACACAAACTAGCATATCTATAAATCATCGTAAGTTTTTCTTATCATCAAAATCATCATCCACAACATGGGGCTAGAATGTCATCCTCATCCGCATCAACATCAATTAGTATAACACTAATACATCATCATCATCAATAATAACATCAACAAAAACAAAATTATCATCACAACAAAGAGGCTGGAGCAACAACATCATCACAACACAAAGGCTAGAGAAATAATATCATCATCATCATGGGGTAACAAAATGAGGCAGGTGTTACAACATTTTGTGGTACACTGATAGTCCCTAAGGAGATACCCAAGAATCATAAGATTCCATAGGATATAAAATCCTAATAGAGCTACCACGTGGTAATCTCATAGACCGTCCTTACCAAACCTTCGGGATATTCCCATGAATCATAAGATTCCCTAGGATTATAAAAATCCTAACTGAGCTACCACTATTGACCATAGATAGAGTATAGATGCACAATTACTCTGACAGACTGTCCTTACCAGACCTTCGAGATCTGTCCAAGGATGATCAATCGCATAGGATATAAAATCCTAATTGAGCTACCCACTATTGGTCAGGATACCATAGCATCATGAGCATTACTCTCCCTTTCGAGGGAGTTCTTTTCAGACTATACCAATCTTGTCTCGAAAGTTATCAAACTTTACATGAGACAAAGGTTTGGTCAACACATCTGCAACCTACTCATCGGTGCCAACATATTGGAGCTTTATGGCTCCCCTCTACACCATATCATGAATGTAGTGATACCATATTTCTATGTGCTTCACCTTGTCATGGAACACATGGTTCTTTGTCATCTTTATGCAGCTTACGTTATCACATAGAATCATGGTTTCTTCCATCTCCATATTAAACAAACCTGTTGAAAAATTTCGTAGCCATATGGCTTCACAACTAGCAAAACACACAAAAATGTCTTCTGTTTATGTTTCTATGAGAGAAATACTATATTTATTCCTAATCTACCATGAATTCATGGATGACCCTAGAATGAAGCAACATCTCAAAGTTCTCTTTCTGTCAGAAACACTTCCTGCCCAATCTGAATCGATATAACCAATCAGTCAGAAGTCATGATCTCCATTATAACAGATACCAAAGTCCAATGTACCCTTTAGGTATCTCATCACATGTTTTGTATAAACAAGGTGAACACTTTCGGGCTCTACCACATACTGACTCAAGGTGTTCACAACAAAACATATATTTGGCCTGGTGTTCATTAGATACATCAACGATCCAATAATCTGTATGTACAACGTAGCATCAACCAATTCTAATGAAGTATTGACCATGAGCTTCAACTTAGTTTCCATGAGTGTATTCATGGATTTACATTCCAACATATCGAACCTATTAAATATTTCAACTTCATACTTCCCTTGGTTAAGGAAGATATTCTCTAGGCTCTACCAAACTTCAAGACCTAGGAAATAGTGCATTAGGCCTAGGTATTTCATCTCAAATTATGCAACGAGCTTCTTATTACAATCAATGATGAGATTTTATTCTCCAGTTAAGAATAAGTCATCCACATACAACAAAAATATAACAGGCTCATCATTTGTAACCTTGAAGTAAAGGTTGGAATCAACTTTGTTGTTGGTAAATCCCAATCTCTTCAAGAAACTGTCAATTCTTCCATACAAAGCTCTAGGAGCTTGCTTCAATCTATACAGATCCTTATTCAATCTACACACATGAGTCTTTTTGTCTTCAATTTTAAACCCTTTAGGTTGTTCTATATATACTTCTTCTTCAATGACACCATTCAAGAAGGTTGTTTTCACATCCATCTGGTGTAACTTCCACTTCATCTTAGCTGCAAGGGCTATCATGGTTCTGATAGAAGTGTATCTAGCTATAGGAGAAAACATCTCTTCATAATCAATGCCTTCCTTTTGGTAAAATCCACGAGTTACAAAACTTGATTTATATTTCTCAATACTTCCATAAACAACATGTTTTATCTTGTATAGCCATATGGAAGATACCACATCTTTTCTCTTTGGTTTGGGAATTATTTCCCATAAATCATTCTTTATAATGGATTGGTATTTTTTTGTCATGGCATCTTCCCATTCTTTCTTCTGAATGGCTTCTTCAAAGAAAGTAGGTTCTTTCTCTAAGTGATAACACATTAAAGCCATATAACTGGAGAATGGATTAGGTTTCTTGACTTGTCTCATGGTACCTTCTGGGGCACCATACTTCTCTCCATCTTGAATAATTTCCCTCGCCCAAGCTAGCTTTCTCTTGTGATGCAAGAGCATCGCTCCACCTTAGCACGCGTCAGTTGATTAGCACGATTGGTGCACATTCAAGGAAGGGAGAGGCACTACCCTATCATTTTTCCTTCAAAATCTAAGAACGTGATTAAGGCAATTAATGTTATCAGGCTGGTAGATCCAAGTTGTTCCTTCACACAAGCTATAGATAAGGTCGCCATTAAGTGGTTGACGGTAGGAGGGATCTGCATCCGATTCAGATCATATTTCCATCATTGTAATTTGCCTCGTTAGTCAGGCATTTTGAATGGTGATTAGACACCACTGGCTTAGCTTGAATGGAAGCTCATCGAGCCCCTCTTGTATAAACTCTTGTATTGTTTCCAGCAGAGAAGAGGTAGCATATAGGGGATAGCATAAAGTTGGATATTATAGAGAGAGTCGAGACTCATTCATAGTCTGGACTTGCATATTGTAATGAACATTCCACCATTAATAGAAAAAAGAACAAATTTTCCTATTTATCAATTTCTTTGTAATGGATGTTTAGTTGTGAATGTCATTCATATTCGTTTGTGTTGTAGATGTATGTTAGAAATTCTCTGCAGGGATAGAATTATAATATTCTATCTTTGAGTGTGTTGAATTAGTTCTGGTTCTTGAGGCTAAGTGCAAGGAGTGCATGACAGAGAGTTGATACTCTATGAGCTGACGCAGGGAGTGTGTGTTTGAACTCATTCTATTTAGAAGAGAAGATGCTAGGAGGGAACACCAGGATAGTTCATAGACTCAGAGGGGAATTTCAAGGTGGTTGAATACCTTGAAAAGAAAGACAGTGTGGGAGGAAGCATAGTGCAGGGTTATTGAGCACTCTGTAAGACTCTGCCAAGAGGCCATAGATCAAGTTTGATTGTGCACATGAGCAACACATTCTAAAGTGTTGGAGATAACAAGAAAACCCCAGGGTTGAACACTCTGAGGAAGGAAGGCTTTGCAAGAGTGCATATACCAAGGAAAAGCCTTAAGACTTCTGGAGGGGCTCATGGAGAAGCTGTCAAAAGGCTTAAACGAGTGCAAGGAGTGCACCAAGGATACCGTAAGTTCATATTACAAGCTCAGGATGAAGAGTGTGGAGTCGCCAGGAGGGCATCAGAAAGTCCACATAAGGACACAAGATAACTAAGGAACTTGAAGGTTTCAGGTCGAGAAAAATCTCATGAGAGCTATCGCAGAATTCTGCAAAGAGTGCAAAGGAAAGGCCGAGAACAGTCTAAGTCTCATGAATAAATTGTGCTAAGTGTGCAAGAGGGTCGATTACTCACCGAAGTCTTGAATATTATGAGATCATCCATTATCAAGAGGAGATAGGTGGCGAAATATCAGGAGATCTAGGAGTTGGAGCTCTGGAAGGTTTTCTAAGGGAAAATAGAAAACTTCGCGAAGTCACGAAGAGTGAAGTAAATATAGGCGTTGAATTTGGAAAGGATGTGTGGAAGAGGTCCACACAATTTAGAGGAGTAGTACTATGGAATTTTACTGAAAAGGGGAGAGAAATATCACCAAATCTCCAGAGAGCGGAGTAGATCTTGGCCTCCGATCGTCAGGAGGCACTTGGTGTTAGATTGAAGAGGTCGAAAGGAAGTACTCTGGGAGAAATTAGAGGAGGATAAGCGAGGGACTCTCGAATTTTGGAGCCCAAATAGATCACAACTGCCGATCAAAAGGATGGATGAGCACCATTGATGCTCACATCATTTGAGTTCAGTGATGCAGAGTTTGGGAACATTGGAGTTGGTTGTCATGGGACAAGCCAAATCCCACAACACTGTTGTGGTTTAGCCCCAGGACACAGCCTGAGGTCACATGATAGAAAGGGACTAGCACATAGAGATGAGTGTCATCACCAAATTTCTTTGAAGTGCCAAGAAGAGAGCCACAGGGTTAATAGGACCCACACTTTAGAGAAATAAGGATCTGTCATAAATTTATCGGGTTCTAGTAGCGAGCCGAAGAGTCAATTCTACTCAGGTGTTCAAATGATCCTAGACCGGGAGGTCGAGAATTCCTAAAGGAGAGAAGGGGAGAGTTTTTGCGCTAGAGCAGTATCAGATCCGTACTTTGTCTGTAGATCATAGGAAAATGAGAGATGGAGAAAAGAGATACTCTAATACCAGAGTGGTATGAGAGCCTTATTGTGCATACAGACAGTGGGTGAATAAGGACAAAGTGAGATGCTCTGTGGAGACTGTTGAAAGGAGTGTAGTAGATAGTGGACAACCAAGTGGGATGCAAGTGAAGAAAGATGGTCACTGAAGGTCATATGCATGGTAGGAGAGAATGTTTCTCATAGAGAAGCAAGGCAAAGATGGACAAGGATCTCCGTGAAATCCGAGCGGAGATGGAGAAGATAGAATTTAATATGCAGTAGGAGGCAAAGGTACGCTAGAGATACAAGTGGCCTTTGAAGAGGATAGTTAAGTGGCTTGTTTAGAAGTTTTTGTCCAGGAGGCAGAAATATGTGTTAAAAATATGGTTGAGGTCTATCCAAACCTCATTAGTGAGGGGAAGAGATCCAGAAGAGATCTCATAGGTTTCTAGGTGGGCAATAAAGAGGGATCAATTGATCTTGTAAACTGTTAGGAGGGTAGAGAGGACATCCCAATTTTCCAAGTGGGCAAGGGAGAAGAGGTGATATCAGCTGAGATTTCATGTTAGCAGGGGGTGTTGATAGATGGAGAGAAGGTGGAAGAAAGGCCTCATCCATATGAATACTCATGCAGATTTTCAAGCCGCGTGAATGAAGATGATGACAAGTTGGAAACTTCTGTCATAGAGGAAAAGGATCAGAGGAGCATTCTGGTCATTGGGGAATCCATATATTCCTTCCAAGCATCCAAGGAGAGGTTATCACAGGTGTTGCAGATGCAACATAAAGACAACAAGCTGAGACTGTCATGGAGGAGAAGGAGTAGGTACTAAAGTCTGTCCCGATGGAAGAGGAGCACATAATTGAGTCACTCACTCAGTGGGAGATGAAGTTGAAGATGATGGAGGATTGGTTGAGTAGTCTGGAACCAGAAGATTATTACCATGATATAGCCATGCCATAAGAGACATGCCAACATGAATTGTAGTTGGGGGAGGCTGGAATCAAACCAGCGAAAGGAGAACTGACAAGAGTTAGTCTGTCAGAGGAGATAGCTGAAAAATAGTTCAGTGGTGAGATTGCAGAATTGGATTCTGTAGTAGAGTGGCCAATCAACGTCACAAGAGTTGAAAACAACGTGGGAGGTTAGGATGATCTACCCATAGAGTAGCACGAAGTGTTATATCCAAGCATGATGCACAAGGAAAACCAGACGATGAAGTAGCTGGAAGAGGTGATATGGGTGATAAGGGAGATGATGTTAAGGTCAACAGAAGAAGTTGTCAGCAAGAAGAAGAAGGACAGAGGAAAACCTACACGAGTAGTAGGGAATATGCGGCAACAAGAAAAAATCATAGGAGCAAGAGGACAGCTCCAAGAGAAAGTTTGGGATCCAAGAGGATTTCAACAGAGCTAGGAAGTGCATGAATTTTCATAGC
>ML799134.1:72886-84928 GCA_009831015.1 Picea engelmannii | reverse complement strand
GTGTACTAGTAGTTTGTGTACTGGTAGGTTGTGTACCAGTAGCCTGTGTGCTTGTAGACGGTGTACCAGTAGGCTGTGTACCAGGATCCACAACGATCCATTTTTCTTTTTCTACAAGAAGGTTCTCCATCTTGAGCTTCCATAGCTCAAAGTTTTTACCGTTGAACTTCTCTATCTCGATTCTAGATGAGATTTCCATTCCTCTTTCTTTACTTGAATATCCACTGCAAAAGCTCCCACTAAACCCAAGTTTATCACAGACCCAAGATCAACTTGATCTATCAAGACCGAGCCAAACCCTCAACAAAAAAGGCATCCCTCTGAAGCCAAAAATGAGCTCTGATACCACATGTAAGTTTTAAGCCTGTGAAGTAAAGCAATGCATATATATTCTTAAGCAATACATAAATTAATCAATGGCTCATACACAGAGCACACAGAGATTTTATACTAGAAACCCTCAACTGGGAAAACCTTTCTTATTTTCATTATATTGAATTTCACCATTCTCCATACAATATATATAATTTTTTTAGGTAATCCGTAGATACCAAAATCCTAATCCCTTAATCCGAGATTAATTTACAAATCCACTAAAAATAGCAATATCCGCTAAAAATAGCAAAAAACCACCCCAAAAAAAATTTCGGGGCGCTGCCTCGAACCTCATCGGCCCCGGGCTACCGCCCGTTTCCGAACGCTGTGCGTAACCAGCGGGGGGCATACCTTCCCCCCCCTGGGACCCCCCATAGGAAAGCACCCGACACACACGATAGAGCACTAGGTGAGGGGATCGTCAGACACAGTTGTCGTATCTGATGCGCCCACACACACACACATGCAAAGAATATAACACATACCCAACATTGTCATTGTAGGCAAATATGAGCAATATTCTTCCTTTACTTCCCTTTATTGGTAAGTGTTTCCATGGATCCAAGGATGGATTTTGTTAAGCTCAATGGTTTAGAAATTTCTTCTGAAACCCCCATGACCTCTTTAGTAGAGTGAGGAAGCTCTTATTGAGAATCTTGTAGTAACTCATCTACCATTATCATTCATGATGAAAATCTCTTTGCCAATTACCTTTATTTCTAAATTGTGATGTTTATCGTCTAAAGTGGTATAAATACTACAAGTCCCAAATACGATTCCATTCCACCGACATAGCCTTCAAAGGATCTGATAATACTGTACATATCAATATAATCAATCACCTCTAGATTGATCCATATCATATTGAGAATGAAATGAGATATGAATGAAAATATAGCAGAAAACACAAAAATACAGTGAAATCCAGATTCTATTAATGAATGGAATACAAAACATTGTAAAATGCAAAGCACAAAAACTAGCTAGAATGGTGGTAGCTTATCCCTGAAGAAAGAGATGTGTCATCTATGATAATTCATAAGAAGCTGATTATAAAGAGGCAAAAAAGGACTTTTAACATAAAACATCAATGAGAAACCCATAAATATCCAAAAACATAACCCTAGAATATGAAATTCCAAAAGGTTTGTGGGCCTCGATGTAGTTAGTTGATACATCAACTTCTGGGGGGTGTTTCTTTTTCATACGATCTTCGTTTGGGGCACTCGATAGGCCATTGGAAAGGTCTATCCAAGAATTACACATTAAAAATGGCCCAGTACATGCATTCAATTATCTATCAGGTGCTTCCACGTAAAAAAAAAATCATTTAGGGCCTCAAAACAACCCCAGAAGTTTGGGACCCAAAAAGATGTAGAAAAACTTCCAAGATGTGCAACCATTTTGAATTAGTGGAATGGGTGGTGGCCACTAGTATCTACATGGATCATAGACCGATTGAGTGAAATCCAAAGTATTCAAATATGTGTAACTTGGCACAATCAAATTCAGTTTCATCCCTTTAGTCCATCCTTACCTCCTCATCTCTTCTCTCTGCATCGTAGTTGACACTAAAAAATGTGAGTTTGGTCATGCATTAATCGATGGCTTTCTTGACCCTCTCCATAATGGACCATGTCATGCCACTATCTTCCCCAAATATTTTGTAAGCCTTGATGACCCTCATATCTATAATCTCCTTAAAGAATATATACATACTCATGGTTTTAATATGGATGATGATTCTTTGATCATTGAAATCAAGTCTTATGCCATTGTTCACTTCAACAATGACAATATCCCACCTATTTAGTTGAAATTACATTAGAGTTCTCATTTGTTAAGCATAGTGGATTCTGTTTCATCACAACATTCTACTCTAGTAACATTTGACTGAATATGCATCTCATTCCCAACAACAAGTATAAAGAAATATGAAATAAGGATAAACTTGTATGTTCTTCTTCTTCCACTTCTCACTGCCCAATAATCTTTGATAGTTAGAATTCCTCCCTCTTCCTTCCATAACTAACTGATCCAATATATGATGTTAGATCTAATATCTAGAGAGAAGAACTCATATTTTATGAGCTACCAAAATAATTGGAAGCAAGCAATTATTTTGAACATTCATGTCAACAATTTGAATGCCTTGTTTTCCAAGATCTGATAAGAAAATTACATAATTTAAGAAAAATCAAACCTTCTTCTTCTGGTAAATATTTATTAATGTTCTTTTATTATTAATTTCTTTAATAATGAAAGGGTGCAATGAAGGGTTCTAGCCGACCTACAAGAAATGTAATAATTCAATATCTGGGGATTAATAAAGGGGTTTTATACATAAGATGGGGATTTGTTTAGGGATTACCATGGCCCTCCTCTTCAAACAAGTGTTTTCCTCAAAAATTGACTAACCACGAATGCTTATTCACAAAGAACGCATCTTCCCATGTCGCCTTTTCCACTATTAGGTTCTTATGTTTGACGAGGTACTCTGTAATTGCTTGATTTCTCAACTGCTTAATTCTTGTTTCAAGGATTGTTTCTAGATCTAGTATGTTTTTCCCTCCTTCATTGATCACTGGTAAAATATTTTGGAATGGGATCTTGTTACCAATGACCTTCTTTAAGCAAGAAACATGGAAGACTAGATGTACATGTGAATATGGAGGAAAATCCAATTTGTAATCCATACTTCCAATGCTTTGCAAAACCTTATAGGGGCCATAATATTTGGGTGCTAATTTATTGTCCTTTTTCTTTTCTTGGGGGATATTTTTTTGTATGGTTGTAGCCTTAGAAATACCCAATCCCCCACTTCAAATTCCCTTTCACTGCGATGTTGATCTGCTCGTTGTTTCATCCTATTTTGTGCCATAACCAAATTATCCTTCAATAGTTTGAGGACTTCTTGTTGGTTCCCTATATGGTCCTCCACTGCTTGAACCTTTGTATTCCCTTTCAAGGGTGATGTGATGGATGTAGGATGATATCCATAAAGTTCTAGAAATGGGGACATTTTTGATGAAGTATGGAAGGGTGTGTTGTACCACCATTTCGCCAAGGGCAACCACTTGACCCATTGTGTTTATTTATCAAATGCAAAACAACAAAGATATACTTCTAGATTTTTATTCACAATATTAGTTTTCCCATCAGATTGAGGGTGGTAAGATGAGCTACGATCCAATTGAGTACCCAAACAAGAAAATAATTCAGTCCAAAAATTTCCCATGAAAATAGGGTCTCTGTCACTTACAGTAATCTTAGGGACTCCATGTAGTTTTTGAACCATTTCCATGAACGTTGTTGCTACTGTACTTTCTTTAAAAGGATGAGAAAGAGAGAAAAAATGGGCATACTTTATTAGTTGATCCACTACCACCATGATGACAATATTTCCTTCATATTTGGGTAAACCTGTAATAAAATCCATTGAAACTTATTCCCAACGTTGGCTTGGTATAGCTAAAGTCTTGATTGTCTCTCCCTTATTATATTGGTAGACCAAACATTCAAACACAAACTTTTGAACATTGTTTTTAGGACCTTCCTAGAAAAAACCCTTCTTGATCTTGTGATATGTTTTCAATAGTCCTGAATGTCCCCCAATAGGAGAAGTGTGCAATTCAAAAATGATATTTTGTTTGAGTTGGGAATTCTTACATAAGTATAGGTGATCATGATACCATAAAAAATCATTCTTCCATACAAAACTATCTATTGAAATGGGGTCTTCATGTAGTTGTTGAATGATCTTGCACACCTCTTAGTATTGATTCCATTCTACCCTTGCTTCTTCCACCCAATCAGATTGCGGGATAGAAATAGCACATAGTGAACCTTCTGTTTCTTCTTATTTCCTGGAAAGGGCATCTGCCACAACATTATGTTTTCCTTTTTTTTAGATAATTTCAAAGTCATAACCCAACCTCTTTGTAACCCATTTTTGTTTCTCTTCTAAATATAATTGTTGCTCCAAGAAGTAATTCAAACTATCATGACTTGTTTTTACTTTAAAGTGTCTTCATATTAGGTAGGGGTGCCATTTCTGAATTGCATGTAGTATGACCAACATTTATTTTTCATAAATGGGTTTTACTAAGTTTTTTTCCTTTAAGTTGGATACTTTCAAAGGAAAGGGGCCTTCCTTCCTAGATTAAGACTACACCAATTCCATGTCATGAGGCATCACACTCCACAATAAATGTTTTTTTTAAGTCAGGTGTGTCCAAGACAGGAGTTGTATGCATAGCCTCCTTGAGTTTTTCAAAAGCCTTGATTGCTTCTTTGGTCCAAGAAAATACTTCCTTCTTTAATAATGTTATTAGAGGTGCTTCTATTTGACCATAGTTCTTGAAAAAATTGAGGTAATAGCCTCTAAATCCTACAAATCCTCTAAGTTTCTTCAAGGTTTTTGGAATTGGCCATTCTCTCATAGGTTTAATTTTGTTAAGGTCCACTTTTACACATTTCTAAGATACAATATGACCCAAATATTCCACTTCTTGAACCCTAAAGGCACACTTGGAAGGATTCACATAATTTTTTTTCTCTTCCAATAGTTTTAATACTCTATCAACATGTTGTAAAGGATCTTCCCAAGATTTGTTGTAGATTAGTATTTCATCGAAAAATACTAACACAAATTTTCTAAGGAAGGGATTGAAAATAGAATTAATCAAGATTTTAAATGTTGAAGGTGCATTAGTAAGTCCAAATGGCATAACCAAAAACTCATAATGACCTTCATGTGTTCTAAAAGCTGTTTTAGGAATGTCTTCCCACGTCATTCTAATTTGATGATATCTCGAAAGAATATCCAACTTAGTAAATAATTTTGATCCATGAAATTCATCTAATAATTCATCGATGATAGTGATAGGAAACTTATCTTTGATGTTCATTTTGTTGTGTTATCTATAATCTAGACAGATATGCCATAAACCATCTTTTTTTGTAACCAACACCACTGGTGAAGAGAAAGAACTTTGACTATGTTGAATGATGCCAACATTGTTGGTTTAGGTACTCTATCTTCTTCCTCTTCATAGTCTATGTAGAATAATTTATTCTCATTGCATTTATTCCCTTTACTATATTGTTATCACAATTGAAACATATTCCTTTTTCTCTTCTTTCATCCATTTGTTGAGGTGTAAACTGTTAAATTTCAGAGAATCTATTACGTTGCTTTTCAATTTACTAGATAAAAATAGCATAGGTAAGATCACTGAGAGAAACACAATCACATGATACACAACATTTATCCTGGGAAACCCTCATGGGGGAGAAAAACCAACAACAAATTCCTTAATATAGATAGCCAATACAATGCCAAGACAATAAACCAAAACACTAGAGAATATCCAACACTGAGCAATGTGCCTCTCTCTTCCTTCTTCTCCCAACTGCAGCTCTCCAAAATTGCGCACTTGATGAGTGAAATGACTAAGTGAGAAAATGAGGCACTAGCTTCCTTTATTTATACTAGCTGGTAGGTGCTGGAAAGGTGTCTCTTCACTCGGCAGGGCCGACTTCTCTTTTTAGTGGTTAAAACCACTTTGATTACACTTGGGGGATGAATTCTTAATTATCATAATATAATTAGGGTTTGACCAATCCAGAAAAGGGGATTTGGTCAAGTACAAATACCAACATGATCAATCCACAAAACGAGATTGATTTGATGAATAATAACTCAATAACAAATATAATACTCTTTGGAGTTACAATATTTCAACACTCCCCCTTAACAAGAAGGGTATTCTACAACATCATCAGGAGAGGAAGAGGGAAACAACATCAACAACATCTAGAACACAAACTAGCATATCTATAAATCATCGTAAGTTTTTCTTATCATCAAAATCATCATCCACAACATGGGGCTAGAATGTCATCCTCATCCGCATCAACATCAATTAGTATAACACTAATACATCATCATCATCAATAATAACATCAACAAAAACAAAATTATCATCACAACAAAGAGGCTGGAGCAACAACATCATCACAACACAAAGGCTAGAGAAATAATATCATCATCATCATGGGGTAACAAAATGAGGCAGGTGTTACAACATTTTGTGGTACACTGATAGTCCCTAAGGAGATACCCAAGAATCATAAGATTCCATAGGATATAAAATCCTAATAGAGCTACCACGTGGTAATCTCATAGACCGTCCTTACCAAACCTTCGGGATATTCCCATGAATCATAAGATTCCCTAGGATTATAAAAATCCTAACTGAGCTACCACTATTGACCATAGATAGAGTATAGATGCACAATTACTCTGACAGACTGTCCTTACCAGACCTTCGAGATCTGTCCAAGGATGATCAATCGCATAGGATATAAAATCCTAATTGAGCTACCCACTATTGGTCAGGATACCATAGCATCATGAGCATTACTCTCCCTTTCGAGGGAGTTCTTTTCAGACTATACCAATCTTGTCTCGAAAGTTATCAAACTTTACATGAGACAAAGGTTTGGTCAACACATCTGCAACCTACTCATCGGTGCCAACATATTGGAGCTTTATGGCTCCCCTCTACACCATATCATGAATGTAGTGATACCATATTTCTATGTGCTTCACCTTGTCATGGAACACATGGTTCTTTGTCATCTTTATGCAGCTTACGTTATCACATAGAATCATGGTTTCTTCCATCTCCATATTAAACAAACCTGTTGAAAAATTTCGTAGCCATATGGCTTCACAACTAGCAAAACACACAAAAATGTCTTCTGTTTATGTTTCTATGAGAGAAATACTATATTTATTCCTAATCTACCATGAATTCATGGATGACCCTAGAATGAAGCAACATCTCAAAGTTCTCTTTCTGTCAGAAACACTTCCTGCCCAATCTGAATCGATATAACCAATCAGTCAGAAGTCATGATCTCCATTATAACAGATACCAAAGTCCAATGTACCCTTTAGGTATCTCATCACATGTTTTGTATAAACAAGGTGAACACTTTCGGGCTCTACCACATACTGACTCAAGGTGTTCACAACAAAACATATATTTGGCCTGGTGTTCATTAGATACATCAACGATCCAATAATCTGTATGTACAACGTAGCATCAACCAATTCTAATGAAGTATTGACCATGAGCTTCAACTTAGTTTCCATGAGTGTATTCATGGATTTACATTCCAACATATCGAACCTATTAAATATTTCAACTTCATACTTCCCTTGGTTAAGGAAGATATTCTCTAGGCTCTACCAAACTTCAAGACCTAGGAAATAGTGCATTAGGCCTAGGTATTTCATCTCAAATTATGCAACGAGCTTCTTATTACAATCAATGATGAGATTTTATTCTCCAGTTAAGAATAAGTCATCCACATACAACAAAAATATAACAGGCTCATCATTTGTAACCTTGAAGTAAAGGTTGGAATCAACTTTGTTGTTGGTAAATCCCAATCTCTTCAAGAAACTGTCAATTCTTCCATACAAAGCTCTAGGAGCTTGCTTCAATCTATACAGATCCTTATTCAATCTACACACATGAGTCTTTTTGTCTTCAATTTTAAACCCTTTAGGTTGTTCTATATATACTTCTTCTTCAATGACACCATTCAAGAAGGTTGTTTTCACATCCATCTGGTGTAACTTCCACTTCATCTTAGCTGCAAGGGCTATCATGGTTCTGATAGAAGTGTATCTAGCTATAGGAGAAAACATCTCTTCATAATCAATGCCTTCCTTTTGGTAAAATCCACGAGTTACAAAACTTGATTTATATTTCTCAATACTTCCATAAACAACATGTTTTATCTTGTATAGCCATATGGAAGATACCACATCTTTTCTCTTTGGTTTGGGAATTATTTCCCATAAATCATTCTTTATAATGGATTGGTATTTTTTTGTCATGGCATCTTCCCATTCTTTCTTCTGAATGGCTTCTTCAAAGAAAGTAGGTTCTTTCTCTAAGTGATAACACATTAAAGCCATATAACTGGAGAATGGATTAGGTTTCTTGACTTGTCTCATGGTACCTTCTGGGGCACCATACTTCTCTCCATCTTGAATAATTTCCCTCGCCCAAGCTAGCTTTCTCTTGTGATGCAAGAGCATCGCTCCACCTTAGCACACGTCAGTTGATTAGCACGATTGGTGCACATTCAAGGAAGGGAGAGGCACTACCCTCTCATTTTTCCTTCAAAATCTAAGAACGTGATTAAGGAAATTAATGTTATCAGGCTGGTAGATCCAAGTTGTTCCTTCACACAAGCTATAGATAAGGTCGCCATTAAGTGGTTGACGGTAGGAGGGATCTGCATCCGATTCAGATCATATTTCCATCATTGTAATTTGCCTCGTTAATCAGGCATTTTGAATGGTGATTAGACACCACTGGCTTAGCTTGAATGGAAGCTCATCGAGCCCCTCTTGTATAAACTCTTGTATTGTTTCCAACAGAGAAGAGGTAGCATATAGGGGATAGCATAAAGTTGGATATTATAGAGAGAGTCGAGACTCATTCATAGTTTGGACTTGCATATTGTAATGAACATTCCACCATTAATAGAAAAAAGAACAGATTTTCCTATTTATCAATTTCTGTGTAATGGATGTTTAGTTGTGAATGTCATTCATATTCGTTTGTGTTGTAGATGTATGTTAGAAATTCTCTGCAGGGATAGAATTATAATATTCTATCTTTGAGTGTGTTGAATTAGTTCTGGTTCTCGAGGCTAAGTGCAAGGAGTGCATGACAGAGAGTTGATACTCTATGAGCTGACGCAGGGAGTGTGTGTTTGAACTCATTCGATTTAGAAGAGAAGATGCTAGGAGGGCACACCAGGATAGTTCATAGACTCGGAGGGGAATTTCAAGGTGGTCGAATACCTTGAAAAGAAAGACAGTGTGGGAGGAAGCATAGTGCAGGGTTATTGAGCACTCTGTAAGACTCTGCCAAGAGGCCATAGATCAAGTTTGAGTGTGCACATGAGCAACACATTCTAAAGTGTTGGAGATAACAAGAAAACCCCAGGGTTGAACACTCTGAGGAAGGAAGGCTTTGCAAGAGTGCATATACCAAGGAAAAGAGATGCCTTAAGACTTCTGGAGGGGCTCATGGAGAAGTTGTCAAAAGGCTTAAACGAGTGCAAGGAGTGCACCAAGGATACTGTAAGTTCATATTACAAGCTCAGGATGAAGAGTGTGGAGTCGCCAGGAGGGCATCAGAAAGTCCACATAAGGACACAAGATAACTAAGGAACTTGAAGGTTTCAGGTCGAGAAAAATCTCATGAGAGCTATCGCAGAATTCTGCAAAGAGTGCAAAGGAAAGGCCGAGAACAGTCTAAGTCTCATGAATAAATTGTGCTAAGTGTGCAAGAGGGTCGATTACTCACCGAAGTCTTGAATATTATGAGATCATCCATTATCAAGAGGAGATAGGTGGCGAAATATCAGGAGATCTAGGAGTTGGAGCTCTGGAAGGTTTTCTAAGGGAAAATAGAAAACTTCGCGAAGTCACGAAGAGTGAAGTAAATATAGGCGTTGAATTTGGAAAGGATGTGTGGAAGAGGTCCACACAATTTAGAGGAGTAGTACTATGGAATTTTACTGAAAAGGGGAGAGAAATATCACCAAATCTCCAGAGAGCGGAGTAGATCTTGGCCTCCGATCGTCAGGAGGCACTTGGTGTTAGATTGAAGAGGTCGAAAGGAAGTACTCTGGGAGAAATTAGAGGAGGATAAGCGAGGGACTCTCGAATTTTGGAGCCCAAATAGATCACAACTGCCGATCAAAAGGATGGATGAGCACCATTGATGCTCACATCATTTGAGTTCAGTGATGCAGAGTTTGGGAACATTGGAGTTGGTTGTCATGGGACAAGCCAAATCCCACAACACTGTTGTGGTTTAGCCCCAGGACACAGCCTGAGGTCACATGATAGAAAGGGACTAGCACATAGAGATGAGTGTCATCACCAAATTTCTTTGAAGTGCCAAGAAGAGAGCCACAGGGTTAATAGGACCCACACTTTAGAGAAATAAGGATCTGTCATAAATTTATCGGGTTCTAGTAGCGAGCCGAAGAGTCAATTCTACTCAGGTGTTCAAATGATCCTAGACCGGGAGGTCGAGAATTCCTAAAGGAGAGAAGGGGAGAGTTTTTGCGCTAGAGCAGTATCAGATCCGTACTTTGTCTGTAGATCATAGGAAAATGAGAGATGGAGAAAAGAGATACTCTAATACCAGAGTGGTATGAGAGCCTTATTGTGCATACAGACAGTGGGTGAATAAGGACAAAGTGAGATGCTCTGTGGAGACTGTTGAAAGGAGTGTAGTAGATAGTGGACAACCAAGTGGGATGCAAGTGAAGAAAGATGGTCACTGAAGGTCATATGCATGGTAGGAGAGAATGTTTCTCATAGAGAAGCAAGGCAAAGATGGACAAGGATCTCCGTGAAATCCGAGCGGAGATGGAGAAGATAGAATTTAATATGCAGTAGGAGGCAAAGGTACGCTAGAGATACAAGTGGCCTTTGAAGAGGATAGTTAAGTGGCTTGTTTAGAAGTTTTTGTCCAGGAGGCAGAAATATGTGTTAAAAATATGGTTGAGGTCTATCCAAACCTCATTAGTGAGGGGAAGAGATCCAGAAGAGATCTCATAGGTTTCTAGGTGGGCAATAAAGAGGGATCAATTGATCTTGTAAACTGTTAGGAGGGTAGAGAGGACATCCCAATTTTCCAAGTGGGCAAGGGAGAAGAGGTGATATCAGCTGAGATTTCATGTTAGCAGGGGGTGTTGATAGATGGAGAGAAGGTGGAAGAAAGGCCTCATCCATATGAATACTCATGCAGATTTTCAAGCCGCGTGAATGAAGATGATGACAAGTTGGAAACTTCTGTCATAGAGGAAAAGGATCAGAGGAGCATTCTGGTCATTGGGGAATCCATATATTCCTTCCAAGCATCCAAGGAGAGGTTATCACAGGTGTTGCAGATGCAACATAAAGACAACAAGCTGAGACTGTCATGGAGGAGAAGGAGTAGGTACTAAAGTCTGTCCCGATGGAAGAGGAGCACATAATTGAGTCACTCACTCAGTGGGAGATGAAGTTGAAGATGATGGAGGATTGGTTGAGTAGTCTGGAACCAGAAGATTATTACCATGATATAGCCATGCCATAAGAGACATGCCAACATGAATTGTAGTTGGGGGAGGCTGGAATCAAACCAGCGAAAGGAGAACTGACAAGAGTTAGTCTGTCAGAGGAGATAGCTGAAAAATAGTTCAGTGGTGAGATTGCAGAATTGGATTCTGTAGTAGAGTGGCCAATCAACGTCACAAGAGTTGAAAACAACGTGGGAGGTTAGGATGATCTACCCATAGAGTAGCACGAAGTGTTATATCCAAGCATGATGCACAAGGAAAACCAGACGATGAAGTAGCTGGAAGAGGTGATATGGGTGATAAGGGAGATGATGTTAAGGTCAACAGAAGAAGTTGTCAGCAAGAAGAAGAAGGACAGAGGAAAACCTACACGAGTAGTAGGGAATATGCGGCAACAAGAAAAAATCATAGGAGCAAGAGGACAGCTCCAAGAGAAAGTTTGGGATCCAAGAGGATTTCAACAGAGCTAGGAAGTGCATGAATTTTCATAGC
>ML799134.1:53048-67709 GCA_009831015.1 Picea engelmannii | reverse complement strand
GGATCTCCATCTGATTCAGATAAGATTTCCATGATTGTAATCTACCTCATTAGTCAGACATTTTGAATGGTTATTAAACACCACTGGCTTAGCTTGAAGGGAAGCTCATTGAGCCTCTCTTGTATAATCTCTTGTATTGTTTCCAACAGAGAGGAGGTAGCATGTAGGGGATAGCATAGAGTTGGAGATTTTAGAGAGAGCTGAGACTCAGTCATAGTATAGAATCACATATTGTAATGAACATTCCACCATTAATAGAAAAAAGAACAGATTTTCCTATTTATTAATTTCTTTGTAATGGATGTTTAGTTGTGAATGTCATTTGTATGCATTTTTTCTATAGATGTATGTTAGAAATCATCTGCGGGGATATAATTATAATCTTCTATTTGTGAGTGTGTTGAATCAGTTCTGGTTCTCAAGGCTAAGTGCAAGGAGTACATGAAAGAGAGTTGAGACTCTATGAGCCGACGCAAGGAGTGCATGTCTGAACTCATTCGAGTCATAAGAGAAGCTGCTAGGAGGGCACACTAGGATAGTTCACAAACTCGGAGGGGAATTTCAAGGTGGTTGAATACCTTGGAAAGAAAGACTATGTGGGAGTAAGCATAGTGTAGGGTTACTGAAAACTTTGTAAGACTCTGCTAGGAGGCCATAGAGCAAGTGAGAGTGCGCATAGGAGCAACACATTATAAAGTGTTGGAGATATCGAGAAAACCCCAAGGTTGTTGAACACTCTGAGGAAGGAAGGCTTTGCAGGAGTTCATCAACCAAGGAAAGGAGATGCCTTAAGACTTATGGAAGGGCTCGGGGAGAAGCCGTCAAAAGGCTTAAACGAGCGCAAGGAGTGCACCAAGGATACTGTAAGTTCATCTTACAAGCTCAGGAGGAAGAGCATGGAGTCACCAAGAGGGAATAATAGAGTCTGTAGAAGGACACAGGAGAATTGAGAAACTCGAAGGTTTCAAGCCGAGAAAAATCTCAGTAGAGATGTCGCAGAATTCTGCAAGGAGTGCGGAGGAAAGGTCGAGAATAAGCTAAGTCTCGGGAAAAATTGTGCTAAGTGTGAAATAAGGTTGAGTACTTGTTGAAGTACTGAAGACCATGAGATTGTCCATCTCCAGGAGGAGACAGGTGGCGAAAGATAAAGACATCCGGGAGTTGGAGCTCCATAAGGTTTGCCAAGGGAAAATAAAAATTATTGGGAAGTTACGAAGAGCGAAGTAAATCCAGGTATTGAATATGGAAATGACGTGTGGAAGAGATCTGAACAATTTGGAGGAGTAGTAATCTAAAATTTTACCAACAAGGGGAGAGAAACATCACTGAAGCTCCGAAGAGAGGAGTAGATCTTGGCCATCGACCATCAAGAGGAACTTGGTGTTATATCGCAGAGGTCGAAATGAAGTACTTCGGGAGAAATTAGAGAAGGACAAGTGAGAGATTACTGAATGTCAATGTCTGAATAGATCATAACCATCGATCAGAAGGAGGGATGGGGACAATTGATCGTCACTTCATTTGAGTTTTCCAATGCGGAGTTTAGGAACATAGGAGTTGGTTGTCTTGGGACAAGATGAAGCCCGAAGCTCGAATCACTTTTGTGGTTTATCCCCCAGACATAGCCCGAGGTCACATGATAGAAAGGGCCTGGCACAGATAGTTGAGTATCGCTGCAAGGTTAAGAGGACCCACACTTTGGAGAAAGAAGGACCTGTGATAAATTTATCGGGATCCAGTAGGGAGATGAAGAGTCAATTCGACTCAGGTGTTCAAATAGTCCTAGAACAAGAATTCGATCAACCCCGAAGGAGAGAAGGGGAGGGGGTCTACGCCATCTTGTGAGATATCGTCATCTAGGGAGGTTCTTGAGATTCTATCATATCATGATCTTCATGAATATCATCATCAAGGGAAACTGTGAATTCCCTTACTGGTTCTACAACTCTGGGAGCTACAGGCTCTTCTTCATATACTTATTCAAGTTGGCACCTTCTTGATTTCTTCAGTGTTGCATATTCATCAAAGGTTACATCTATGATGATCTCAATGTGATCATAACATGATATACAAATTATGAAGGCCTTTGAGACCTCACAGTATCCAAAAAATATTCCCTTCTTTCCTTAAGGGTCCATCTTGGTTCTCTTCTCTTTCGGAATGTGTACAAACACTGGACAACCAAATATCTTGAGATGGTTTACTTCTGGCTTCTTTCCAAAGAACATTTCTTCAGGGGTTTTGAACCCAAGTGCACTATGGGATAATGTATTTTGTACATACACTATTGTTCTTGTTTCTTCTTCCTATAAGTACATTGGAAGATATTAATCATGGATCATATTCTTCATAGCTTTCATTATAGTTMTATTCTTCCTTTCTGCTACACGATTTTGTTGAGGATTGAAGGGAGTGGTGATCTCCCTCTTAATCCCAAAATATTTAAAAACGTTTACAAACTATTTTGAGGTGTATTCTCCTCCATTATCTGACCTGAGTGTCTTGATATTTSTTTCAGAAATATTCTCTATCAAGGCTTTGAATTCCTTGAATTTTCCAAACACTTCATCTTTTGATTTCAAGAAGTAAACCCAAGTGTTGCGAGAATAGTCATCAATAAATGATACATAGTATACATACCCACTAATGGAGGTTGATGGCATTGGTCCACATACATATGAGTGGATGATATCTAAGACTCCTTCTTCTTTACTATCTCTCTTCAGGAAAGGGTTCTTGATGTTATTTTCTTGTGCACATCCATTGCAGAAACCTTCATGGTCAACCTTGAATTCTGGTAGACCTATAACTTCCTTGCTCACATATGGTAATTCTTTTTTGTTGATGTGAGCTAGTCTTTTATGCCCAAGTTCACATGGAATCTTGATGGAGTGTGTCAAGGCTACTTCTGAGTGACCTTTTAATTTATAATGGCCACCTTCTTCTGGTCCAATAACGATTGCGTCTTTTATGGTTTTTCCTTTAGGCCACATGAGGAATTCATCATCTATGAATGCAAACCTGAAGCCTTTATTATCTAAAGCTGAGATATAAATCAAGTTCTTTGTCAAACTTGGTACATATAGTACATCCTTCATCTTCATTGGGGTCTCTGAATCAAGTTTGTAATTGGACTCTCCCACTCCTTTGATAGGGTATTGGTAATCATGTCCAAGTGAAACTTTATGGGGAAAGTTATTTTCGGTAAGCCTAGAGAGAATATCTCTCTGACCTATCATGTTCTTTGAAGCACCACTATCTATGAGCCAAGTATCCTCTTTAGGTGACACTGATCCTGAGAGGGAAGAAATTAATAAACAATCTTCAATATTTTCTTTAAACATCTTCATGGGTGGATCTTCATCTTCAACTGGATGGGCATGGTTCCTTTTGTTTCTCTTCTTATATTCTTCTCTTCTAGATGGAAAATTCTTAGCAATATGTCCTATCTTGTCACAATGGTAACATTGGTAGGATGAGAAATCCTTTTCTCTTCTTTGACCTTTCTGAAACTTCTAGAATCTCTTTGGAGGGTGAGATTCTTTAGGAGAATGATTGAATCTCTTTGGGGAGTGAGATTCCTCATGTAGGTGGGTATCCTTCTTGAAGTAAGACCTTTTCTTTCCTCCTTTATAATGAGCATTTAGGGCTTGATATTCATTCCTTAAAAGCACTGCTTCTTGGTTAGCTACTCTTGCTTCTTCTTGGACACATTCTTCCCAAAGATGGTCAAATTGTATTTTTTCCTTTCTGGCAAAAATAGTTTGGATGAAGGCATCCCAAGGTATTGTGAGACCATCAAGAGCTATTAATATGAGTTCATTTTCATCCAATTTGTCTCCAATTACTTCTAGTTGTTCCTTAAATTGAGAAACCCTAGAGAAGTAGTCATGTATGATTTATCCTTTCTGCATCTTTGTATTTTTGAGTTGGTTTCATAGATTCTTCTTCTGGTTGATATTATTTCCTTCATACATCTTGGTTAGGGCATCAAAAATTTATTTTGGAGTATTCTTGGAGGCCACTTGAGGGATCAATGATCTTTAATAGAGTTTGCAATGATTCTTTTGGCCCTAACCATATCCTTCTAGTACTTTGCTTTAGCTGTAACATCTCTAGTGTTTCAGGATTAATCCATGAGTGTGGACACAAAACAATCTCCCTAGATCCACCTGGATCTAGAACAAAATAGGACAGACTAATACTCTTTCCCTAGATTTAGACTATTGAATGAACTAGGAGGCAATGATCATGAACATACCTTATGAACGCTTCCTTGGGTCTTTGTTGTTCCAAACTTTTCTCCAATGCTCTTGTGCCATTCAGATCACAATAGTACAAACCAATCGAAGTGAAGACAAATCAATATATTCAATATCTAATCTATACATATGATCAAGGAGTTATGTAATAAAGTGACATTAGCTTTATGGAAAAGGGACATATTACTGTATTAAATTGATAGAAAGTAAGACTTACAACCTAAGACTTGATGTTGCAAACCTCCTTTCGATGGATCCTATCTCTGACACACACAATTGCTCATGCATGAAGAAAATCAACCACTTTTGATAACCTTGCTGGTGTCTCTAGCTGCTGTAGCATCAATCCTTCATACAATCTTCCACTAATTCTCCAATAAATCTCTTGCTAGTTTTCTTCTAACCTTTTCCATGAGCATCCTCCTCAATATATAGGAGAGAATGAATTAGTTACTTGGATAGGAATGATCCCAAGATATCAGGAAAGCCAATACTTAGATAACCATTTGAATGCCATCTCATCCTTCTAGAAGATTCCCTTCTAGAAGGTTTGAGAATTTCATCTTTTTCCTTCTTTTAGAAGATGTTCGCACCCTGATAGTTAGGTACAGTGCGAACTTCTCACACTCCAGCTTAATGCAGCCTGTGAGAATAATGCATTCTCGCAGGCAAATATACAGGTAGCCTGCGAACCTCCCTTAAAAATATGATTTCTGGAAAGAGACAATGGTAACTTTTCTCAGGAAAGTGTTCTAGTGAAGAGCCTGAGTTCTCCATCATTTTTACATCAGCATGACGACCAAAATTATGGATAACATCTAGGTTCTGGTACATTGTCCTTGATAAATATTAAAAGATCATTCTCTTCAAGAATCCATGCAATCCTATACTTCCAGGCACAAAAGTTATCTACACCTTCTAACTTGTCAACAAGATTTGTGCTTACAGACATCTTGACATGGAGTTGGGAAAATGAACAAAAAACAAAAGTGCTCAAAAATTAAATCTGAACTTACTAGGAGGTGCACCTGGTTGAGGAGAGTAGGCTAGTGCAGTCAGATTTAAGAAAATCCAAATTTTACCCTTTCAAATTTGACTTGTAGAAATCTGGATTGGTACTTCTGGTACTAGTTCTAGTTTTCTAGTTTTCTAGTACTAGTGAAAAATAGGGTTTCACTTTATGGGAGTTCTTTCCACTGGAAAAGTGTGCTCAAGATGCCAATGATTTTTCTAGGCTAGGGCACACTTCCTTGATGAATTTTAGGCTGAAATTCCTCTCCAATAAAAAAACCCTAATTTTCTTGTATGACAATAATGACAGTTTTGCTTATCCAATGAAAGGTGCTATCTTCAGTTTAGCTATGGTACCATGTTAAATTTTAGAGAAAATATTAAGTTTATTTTCAATTTACTATATAAAAATAACATAGTTAGGATCACTAAGAGAAACACAATCACAAGATACACAACATTTATCCTGGGAAATACTCATGGGGGAGAAACCCAACAAAAAATTCCTTAGTATAGATAGCCAAGACAATGCCAAGACAATAAAACAAAACACTAGAGAATATATAACACTGAGAAATGCACATATCTCTTCCTTCTTTTCCAGCTATAATTATCCAAACTTGCACACTTGATGAGTGAAATGAGTGAGTGAGAAAATGAGGCGCTAACCTCCTTTATTTATACTAGCTGGCAGGCAGTAGAAAGGTGTCTCTTCACTGGCCAGGGCCAAATTCTCTTCTTAGTGGTTAAAACCACTTTAATTAGGCCCAGGGGATGACTTGTTAATTAGAATAATATAATTAGGGCTTGACCAATCCTTAAAATGAGATTTGGTCAAGTACAAAGCTCAACACGATCAATCCACAAAAGGGGATTGATTTGATGAATAATAACTCAATAATAAATAGAATAATCTTTTTAGTTACAATATTTCAACATCAACTTTGTTGGTGGAGGTATGGTTGTCTTATTACCCCCAACACCATCTCTACTTCCAATGATATACTTGTGTGTAGCCTTATTTTTGGCATGAATATGATGAGCATTTTGCATAGATTCCATAATACTTGTAGGTTGTATTAAGAAAATATCATGTTTAATGTCTTGTTTTAATCCACCGATGTAAGATTCCAATAAGTGTTCGTCACTTATGTTATCCACCCTAGCCAACTACCTGGAATTCAGAATTATCTTATTCAATATCACCTAAGTTCTTGATTCTTGTTAATTGACTGAAGTAGTCTTGTTCCAAAACTTTCCCATATTTTGCTTCTTAGTCTCTTGTAAATAAACCTGAAGTGTAGTGATATAAAGGGGGATTGCTTTTCACTATCCATTTATACCATTGTTATGGTTTTATCTCAAAGTTGAATGTTTCTATGTAAATCCTTTTCTTATCATCCATAATATTATGTAGTTCAAAATATTACTCTATTTGGTTCACCCAGGTAAAGACCTTTGTAACATCAAAATTCTTTAATTCAATTTTGGGAAAGTTGAATTTAGGACCCCCACCATAATTAACTCCACTATTAGAGTTATTTCCACTTGAAAATTGATTATTAGCAACAATTTGTTCAACATGAATACTACCTTTATTTTGATGGGTTCCTAACATTTTGATATCTCCTTTAGGGGGTCTCATCTAGAGTCTAGTAGATCAAGGAAGACAAAGAAATATGAAATTCCTTCAGGGATTTGTGCATATTTTCATCCATATTACTTTTCATGTACTCCATATTCCTATTCATCTCATTCTTATTTTCATTCATCTTATTTTCTATTTCCTCCATTATTTGTTCTCTATTTTCATTGATCTTCATTTCCATCTGGCGATAAATCTCATTGATTTCATCTTGAGTCATGGTCGATATTTCTAGAGGTTTAACTGGTGTTGTCATATTTTTTGGACTCATGTAGAATAAAAATAATAATACTTCTCTTTTCCCTATTTATCACAAACTTTCAATCACCAAAAAAAGATCTTCCAATAAAAATTTATGCCAATTGCAAGTTACGTACCTTTCAAACCCTTACTTTGGAGTCTGTCCTCTAGGGCGACCTTTTTTTTGGTGTATCTCTAAAATTTCATCCCTTATAAGTGTGAAATTTCATTATATATTCCTCTGATATGTCCTCTCTTCAATTCCATAGGTATCATAAAAATTGAATGTGCTAAGTGGAAGTTATGGTAACTTCCCCACAACTTGCTGATTTTTGGACTTTCCAATAGAGCGGACTTGTACAATGTTCCACGCACACAATATTTGATATCTGATTCTAACAATTGTACCAGAAATACAACAGACTGTTTACATTCTAATGAAAGTGGTCTCATGCAATTTGGATCCTTTGTGAAGAAGATATTCCTATTTTACCCATAACATCTATTTGAGACTAGTTAATTGTACTAGTCAGATAACCTATCTTCCACAAGGTGTATCTTTGCAAGTGTGATGACCCAAAAAATCAAAGTTTTACCATAGATACCTTGATAATTCCTATAAATAACCTCCAAGTTTCACAGTATGAATCATCCCATAAATTTTTTTATAGTGAAAATTCTAAGATGACTTTCTTCGATAAGGAAAAACCCTAGTATCAATGAGCTTTGATACCAAATGTGATGATTCAATGCCTTAAAAATGATAATAATTGATTAAATTATAGTCCACTTCAAGGGGGAACCCACATTTAAAATATATCCACTTCATAACACAATATGAGTTTAGATAAGATGATCCCAATACTAGATCTCCTTTATATATATATATATATATATATATATATATATATATATATATATATATATATATAAACATATAGGAGACAAAGGGTTACAATTATGATGAAAGGGTGCAATGAAGGGTTCTATCCGAACTACTAGAAATGTAATAATTCAATATATGGGGCTTAATAAGGGGTTTTATTCATAACATGGGGCTTTGTATAAGGATTAAAATGTTCTCTCTTCTAAGATCTAATATAGAAAAGCAAAAAACAATCTTGATAGGAGATAAATATTTCACTCCTAGTTGCAATATCCCCCATGTTCCTTTTAAGTAATTCTCTGCAAATGTGAAGATCAAGAACTAACTTCTTCCCATAGATCATCAACATATTATAATTATGTTTTATACAAATACAAGCTACTTAATTATTCAAATTTGCAATATCAACTTACAATAACTAATGTGGATGATCTACATCAATGAGTTCTTTGATTGAGAACTAAAGAAACATAAGAGCAATGACAACTCTCTAAACTGACAACAAACATAGACCTTGTAAATCATGTATTGACATACATAGAAGCGTTATAAAAGGATGTAAATAAGATCAAAGGTCGACTAGCTATTATGGACGAGCTGGTAGGAATCCTTCAAGAAGTTTGTAGATCAATGGTAAATCCAAGACAGATCACGTAGGCTTATAAATAACTATTAAAAGGCTCTCTAGAAGAAGCTAGAAAGAGAAATCATAATAGACATCTCTCCTTCAATGATTTGCATGTCTAGAATGATGATTGTTCTACATTTGATTTTGGAGAATCAAATGCAAATTTTCAAATGGTAGTTGATATAGTTGGATAGTTCCATCAAATTCCAAGGGCCTTCCTTGAAAAAAAATTCCATAAATGTCTAAAGTTTACGACTATCAAGCTAGAACCTAATATATAATCTATCATGAATATAGGAAACTTATATCATGTATCTTTGTCAAAATGTATAGTATGGATAAATAAGTTTATCAATGTTATGCATGGTCAACCTATTTTTCACATCGACTGTCATATAGAAAGAGATATTAAACATGCAATAGAAATGCTTGACAATTGAGTGACTCAAAGAAGTCACATGACACCACTCTTAAACCTAAATATTTATCTATTCAACTAATCATAGGATTTTCTGGATTAGCTTATGAATGGTGGAAGTGGTTACTTGCAGAAACCAAAGATGGAATCCTAAATTCTGCATAAGTTGATACTCAACTTCTTGTAGCCATTGGCCATTAGTTCTACATAACAACATAAACCAAGGACTATGAGCATCATAGGTCCTTGTTTTTAATAAAGTGGCTCTGCAATTTGGATTACCATCAAGAGTACTTTTTCCACATGCAGAAACTTCTCATTTCTTACAGTAAGATGGATGATCTCACTTACATTAAGTATTACATTAAATTTTTTCTGGGATCTTTATTTGATGCTATGGAGTAGTATTTTAAGGAAAAAAACATAAAACTCTAAGACTTGTCCCTATCCATGGCCAACATGAATATTTTGTAGGTGTTATAAGAAAACAAATTAGAAAATTGAGTGCCAAAATATTTTGAACATCATGATGCCATCTATACTTCAACTCTCTACAAAGATGTTGGAAAAATGTGAGCATGGGAATGTGGAGCACCCAATAGAAGTCACCAATCCTGATCATCTCCTTCCCATTACAGAAAATCAAAGCATAAGTCTGGTAAATACTTACCACACCTTCCAGATTTGTTTATGATTATCCTAAATCTATTTATTCTAAAAAGTCTAATCCTCATAAGCAGTTTTCCAAACAAATCCCTTTTTCCATCATAGACAGTCTCCTACATCAGAATCCAAATATTCCATTTGCAACAAAGAAGGCCATTGAGAAAAGTATTTCCCCAAAACAAATAGGAAACCTCTCCTAGCTTCACTCTTCATAGACACCCTAGAACCCAAGTGGCGAGATCTTGCATTCTACTCTTCCCAAGATCAACCCCCAAGTGAAATTTGTTTCCTCCTTGAAGAATTTCCTCCTGATAATTCTTCTTCTTCCTCTTTTTCCGATTCTTGTTCCTTTGATTCTAAATCCAATACCCAAGATTGGGAGGCTGTTAAATGCCATACTTTTCAGTTCTACATGCTATCTTCTTGCAAGCCATCTCCTTCCTTCCGCATTGTATAAATTGATCAACAAATAAATGAAATTATAGTATAGAATTATGTGATTCACAATGAGCCAAAAAGAGAAAAACAAAATCCTTTCTTAAACAAATGCTAGAGGTCATCCAAAGAGAAAGGGATACCTTTTTAGATGAAGTGTTGTATTGAGTTTATTTCGAAGCCATGGGAGATCCACCAAAGCATACGTATAAAAAGGGTGGTAGAATATCAAGCATGATAGATAGTGATTTTGAAGCAAGTAGGCATGAATCAACCAATTTAGAACCAAAATTTGAGATATCAAATCTTCCAGGAATGAATAGTCTGTGTGGACCAAAGTATTATATCATACTTTAGTTTTTTTGTCTAGATTTTCCCACTTATCTAATAGATTGTGTATTAGACTATGGATGTCAACTAAATTTAGCCAAAGGAAATGAAATTACTAAATTCTATTGGCAATCTACATAAAAAAAAAGGTGTAATGTACCCAACCCCCAATTGGGTCATGTCACTGCTAAAATGACCCAATAAAAATGTCTGATACCAATTTTAAATGTAGAAATAATACACAACATGCCTTTCAAGTTCATTTAACTGTCCATACTAAATAAAAACATAATCACAATTGATCTGTTTGTGCACATCAACAACTAAGTGCAAATAACATAAATTATACTACAAAATATATATTTATATGCATCAATTCTACTCACAACAAGTAATATTTAACCAAGATAATTCAGGGTAATTTGCACAACAACCATATTAGCATTTAACATGAATTAACACAACAAACAATAAGACTTATCTTAAATATATGCAACCCGATGTAGAGGATAGATGTTCCTCCCAACTATAGCCTTGTTTTTCTAGCCTTGTTGTTCTAATTCTCAACAACAAGACACCCCCAATATGGGGCTATGAATCCAAAAGATACAATGGTCCCTAAGGATGGCTAATGTCCCCCTTTCAAAAATTAAACTCATATCTAATTACTGTCTACAAGCTCACTTCCCCTCAACCTACACAGCCCAAGGGTGGGAATCCCACTTCACTACTCATAGTGCCTCAATAATTTCCACTCCCCTTTAAGGATTCCAACAGAGGTTTGACAGGGAAACTACTTGTTGGGACTTCAGGAATTCTACAGCTACAAAAAAATTTCTCCCAACAAGCAAAACACATGTTTCCTTGACGAATTTAAAACATCTCGTCAGTCCTAGGCACACAGTCTCTTTCTCCATGAAATTACATCTCCAAAAAAAACCCAAACAAGTCCACAAGAACTACCTTCAAGCTTCAACAATAAAAAATCCATTGATGGACAAAAAACTCCATGTAAAAAATGCTCACTATGCAATAACGTGAATGCATATTTTGGGTCCCATACCGATACAAATTTCCTCCCTTTCTATTTCTTTCTTGACTTGCACTCTTCCCCAAGATGATTGTACTCAACCCCCATGCTCTCAATAAATATGGGATGTGACTCTGACACCTACCCTCTTACATGAATTCAATGATTGGGCTCCAGAACACAAAACAACTAATGGAAGGTTCATGGTAAGGATAATTTAGAAATAAATAAGAAACATGTTTTGGTTTAATAGACATGGGTAACTCTCCCCCTTAAACCCCTTCCCTCTCTTGTGGATATTTATCCCCCAAATATTTATCTGTGTTCATCTACAGCTATAAATACATTTTATTCATTATATTCACTTTACATCATTTACATATTACTAAAAGATCATATTTTGTTACTGAGAGGGGGGGTTGAATCAGTGACAGGACAATTATATCAATTTTTACTTATTAATGCAAAAAAGAATCTTAACACAGTATATTATCGTGGAACCCAAATGGGAAAAACCACAAACTCTTTTCTATTAACTACATTTTGTTTTACATGTTACATAGGAGGAATATGTACTTCCTCTTTGATCAACACCAACTGATCAGGATGCACCCACACCCTGTTTTACCAACACCAACTGGTAGGAGTCTACGACCCCCTATTTAGTCAGCTACAACTGACAAGGAAGCACCAACTCCCTCTACAGGCACCAACATTCCCTTGCAACACCCAACCACCTTATTGCATAGGTATTAGCTTTTCTTTCTGGAATCTTCTTCAGCTTTTGATCTTCTTTTCTGGACTGCAGAGACACTTTCTTCTCACCACTTTTTCTCATTTATATACTCTTCAAATGGGTGTGAAATTTAAAACAACGCGTACCTTTATTTGAACCATTGTACTTTTTCATTTAAAATGATAATTAAACTTTAATTAATATTATTTTTCCTTTTTATACATTATTCATGTTTTTCATGATTTATTCTCTTTTAATCATGACTGTGTATCGGTTCATTACACCATGAAGGTTTTTCATAAATTGATCAAAGTCATGGATCAATTTAATCCTTTATACTCGATATCAAATCTCTTTTACTTCACATAGACAAGATTCCATGGAGGTGCTTCCTTCAAGCCATTTCACATGATTGTGCGTTACAGGAGCACTGACTCAGCAATTTCGGAAACACATTACACTCTGCAGTGTCAAACCTCTTTACCATATGACCAATGATGACGAACTCATGTTTAGGTGAGATGAGCTCCTGAGCATTTATCATTCCAATGGTCATGATTCAATCTCCTGACGAAATGGATGGCGGACGAGATTTCGACACTTTTCCCTTCGAATCATCGTGACTTCCAATATTACAAAACTCACTATCACGATATCGTCGGTCAGTTCGAACAACTCATATTACCCACTGAGATGGATGGCTCACTGGGTTTCGGCTTTTCGTCCTTCAGGACTTCGAAACAATGCTCCTTACAGAAATCTCAGTTGTGATATCGCCGATATGATCAATCGGTTCACATCTCTTCCATGGAAGATATCAACGGTCCACCTTAAACCTTAATCCAATCCCTTCTTTTCTTAATCAAACAATTGTGTCTTAATCAAGCGTTGAGATGTGTGGCTGCCAGGATTTCATCATTTTTTCCTTCGAATCTTCGTGACCTCCAATAGTCCCTTTAGGCGTTTCGACGTTTGGGACTTCATGATGTTGGATTTTTTGCTTATAACAAAAAAATATCGAAGTGGTAACTCCCAATACTATGGATCATTTGATGTGTGTCCCTTTCATAGTTTTGGCATTCGAAACTTCCGGACTATAGAGTTTTTTCTTACTGGTGAAATATCCCAAAGTAGGACTCTCAAAGTAACGTAAACGCTTACGTCACTTGATGACGTGTCACCATCCTATTGGCTACCACGTGTCATACATATTCATGATTTTCACGTGCTTGAAAGGCTGTATCAACTTGACACTTGTCAGTGTCTTATTGTGCCACGTGTCCTTAGCTTATGTGGTCTGCTGACGTGGTCTGTCAATGTGTCTTGATGACGTGGTTTGCTATGTCGTGTTTCCTTGGTTCAATTCAATGACCCTCCAACATTTTCCAGATACGACGATCCACGATTTCGCATTTCGGCATTATTTTAATGAAGAGTCTCGACACTCCATGTCACGATCACTGAAATAGAGTTTAGCTGCAATAACTCCTCCCCTTTTCGTGACCATGGGTTATGACCCAAAGCTGAGTGTTTTGCATTTTCTCATTTCGAGATTTCGAACAACTCTCGTTGTTGTTTCTTCGAATCACAAATCCCCGAATTCATTGATCCAGTGGAATGTGCCCACCTTCCAACCGATGGCTAGGATCTCTTCACAACCTCGTATATCGTGAGTTCCAACAATAATCACATTTGACTTTTCCATTCTTCAAGTTAGTGAAACGATGACCCTTCACCACGTGCCATCCTTGAAAATAGATGGTCCCGATGCTTTCAGAATGATCAATGAATATGATCCTTTTGGTACAATAAACGACTATGATCTTTTCAGATAATCTGACGGTCAAGAATGACTTCACGAATTGTGACTTTGCAAGTTCATTTTATGTTCGATCGACGACTCAGATTAGTCCTCAAACGAATGGTCTGGATCTAATCACAATTTCACGTTTT
The DNA here is from genome assembly GCA_009831015.1 of Picea engelmannii. NCBI lineage: Eukaryota > Viridiplantae > Streptophyta > Pinopsida > Pinales > Pinaceae > Picea > Picea engelmannii. The sequence continues at coordinate 53,469 of ML799134.1, read as the reverse complement.
GGTATTTCATAGGTTAGAGCACCTCCCTTATTCCGACTCTTAATTCCCCGATATCTGATATTCCACTCTTGTTGGATCGATGACCCACGTTTCTTTGAACTCGATGGTCATGATCCTTTTACGATTCTCAAGCTCGTGGTCAACTTCTTGATTGAACGGCTACTGAGCTTCTCACTCTGATCGAACGACTGCTGAAGCCTTTCACCATTTCTACGCATTGATCAACCGTTTAGTCTTTTCATTGATCCCAATGACATCTCTACAATTTGTTCTTCCTCCAGGGATTTTGATCAACGAATCATTGTTGATGCTATCGTGATCAACAGTAGACATGAAATACTTATGTACTTTTGAGCTTTGATCTTCATACAATTCGCTTTCTGTTTTTCACTCCTCCTCATGATCTTGCGTTTATCGATCT
>ML799134.1:20465-42137 GCA_009831015.1 Picea engelmannii | reverse complement strand
CCAATATTAGGGCTTAACAACATACATGCGGAAAAGTGAAAGAAAAACAAAATAAAGATACATGCTCAAAGGAGCTTATTTATGTACAGTCTTAAACTAATAAAATCCTTTACATGGGGCTAGGTGAAAGAAAACTTCCACCATAGCCATTCAAGCAACTTCCTGAATGAAAGCTCCTTCCTTTTGTCGATGATTACAAACAGGTGGTGTAACCATGATAGCAGAACGATTACGCTCTTCAACTTCTTCTTATAGACTGAAGTCAAGATGAAATAGGGTGGCTCCAAATTGTGAAGGAAATACAACTCCATGTATTCCTTCACAGGCTCATAGGACTAGTGGCAAACTCTAGAAAATTGGTGACAGACAGCCTCCTCTGCTACACAGTTTTGGACGTGTGGCTGAATATCTATGGTAAGCACAAGTGGGTAAAAAAAACAACTGACGTAGGTTGATAGTTCTTTGGCATTGGCTACTTGCTGACTGGCTCTAAACAAAAATCAAAATCCTCCTTTGGCTCTCCTTCTCGGCTCTCCCAAGGGTCAGGTTCATAATGGTCATAAACAGGACCTGTGGAAAAACTTTGTTCTTCCTATTACTGCTCAACGTCTCATGAAGGATTGGGATGGCTGATTTCCTCGTGATAATTTTCCTTAGTGAACATAGGACAAGGCTCTGCGGCCTGTTCTTGGAAATCCAGCATATCGAGCTCATAATATGATTCATAGCTATCATACATAGGCTGGCTACTCTGATTAGCAAAAGGTGATGTGGGGTTCTGTTTCTCCTCTTCCAAATAATCATCAAATTTGGGGAAGAACAAAGCCTCTCCAACTGGAAGAAATGGAACTATCCCCTGCTCCTTCGTTTCGACCCCGAATGTAAACACATCATGGGAAATCTTGTGAAGAAAAAGAGAACCATCCATTTACACCATCACTTCGTTTTTAAAATATGAGACAACAGGCTCACTAGGGACAGAAGCTAATGTCTCTATAGCTATGAAATCTTCAATATCCTTTTCAAAAGAGTTGTCAAGAACATCTGCCTCAAGGAATGGAAAATCCTCTTCATTGTCTACAGATTCCAACATTTCTAATTGGGCAGAGAGATATTTCACCTGCTCCATCAACTCACTCAGGGCGTCTTCTTCCTCCCTAGGATCTTCACCATCATCCATTGTAGAGATACCAAGAGCATCTTCTTCTAAGGTTGGAAAATCCTCTGCACATCGTTCAACTTCCCACCTGTCTAGTCTAGCAGTGAGATATTTTATCAGTTTCATAACTCTGCCCCAAGCATCTTCTTCTTCTCTGGGATCTTCATCACTCTCATAACCTCCCTTTGATGCATATGAATGGGGATGAGAAAGGACTGATTTCTGATCCAAGTCATCAGGATCATCCTTATAGCCTACGTAAGCAACAACTCTATCTTGTGTATAGTTCTGGTATCCCTCACAACAGTTATGAAAAATCAACTCAGAGGGATACAGATTCTGACAATAGGTGGTGTAAGCTACATGGAATTCACTGAGTGAAGAAATGCTAGTAGGGGGTAAAGAATGATACCATTTATGAGCATCCCCTGCTAACGAGAACATGAACATTTTCAGTAATACATCCTCATGATGTATCTCCCACTGATGAATGAGTTCATGAAACTCATTGAGGTGCTGAGCAGGGTTGTCCTCTTCATTCTCTCTAAATATAGGAAAATAATCGCCCCATTCATCCGGAGAAGGGACAATATTAGGAAAACGAGGAATAGCAGAAAAATTAAAAGGAGCAAACCTCCGAGCTAGGATTTTCTCCATTCCGAACCAGCATAGTCTCCAATCGATCCTCGAATCATGGAGTCGCCATGTGAAATATTCACAGCTTTGAATAAGCCCGGTCCTTGTTCACCATCAAAGGCCAAATCTTATGTTGTTGTTACCCCAGGAAGCTTTTCAAGCTGAGAAAGCAGTTGCTGAAACCTTCTCGAGAAAGCTCCTCTGGGTCATCTTTCAGGCGTGCTAAAGTAGCCACAACTAAAACAGTGATGTGGAAACCTTGGAGCCACCACAATGGAGTCACCAGGTGCACAGTAGAAATCTTTAAGGGATCTAATGCCTGATGCACCTTTAGAATTAGAGACTCAATGTCGTTCAATCCTAGGGAAAATCTTCAACTTCGTCCCTGGCAATGGCGCCAGAAATGTCGGCATCGTAAGTCACTCCTGGATTGTGGCAGGAGAAAAGCCCAACACCCATCAATTTATGTCACGAATAATTTTAATGAGGTGATCAGATGGATATAGGCCCAGGGAGATATCGCTCTAACTCAGAAAACTGGGCCTGGTATGTAACAACAGAAGAGGTCTTGATCTAACTTTAGTCAGTGGTTCATTATAAATGAGCAGATGGAAGAATTGGTAAGGGGAGTGAGCAAGACTGCCTTGGGCATCATGCCTTTTAATAGTTTGAAGAGGAAAAATTCAGAACACAAGATCCTCTTGGTTCAGAGTTTTAGGGAACTGAAAGGTGACTTGACTGGATCTTCCAATTCAAAGTTATTCAGCATTGAGAAAATACAAGATCTGATTAGAAACAATGCAACTATTACAGTGATCCAACATACATCATCCTATAACGTTGCAACTCGACTGGATCCTCCAATTCTGAGCGGTTCTAACATAGTGTAAATAGAGAAATGTTGGCGTCGAAAGTCACTCCTGGATTACGGTAGGAGCAGATCCCGACACCCATCATTTTATGTCACAAATAATTTAAATGGGGTGATTGGATGGATAGAGGCCCAGGGAGATATCACTCTAACTGAGAAAACTGGGCCTGGTATGTAACAATAGAAGAGGTCTTGATCTAACTTCAGTCGGTGGGTTGATTATAAATGAGTAGATGGAAGACTTGGTAAGGGGAGCGAGCAAGACTGCCTTGAGCATCAGGCCTTTCGACAGTTTGAAGAGGAAAAACTCAGAACACAAGATCCTCTTGGTTCAGAGTTTCGGGGAACTGAAAGGTGACTTGACTGGATCTTCCAATTCCAAGTCATTCAGCGTTGAGAAAATACAAGAACTGATTAGAAACAATGCAACTATTACAATGATCCAACATACATCATCCTATAACCACGCAACTTGACTGGATCCTCCAATTCTGAGTGGTTCTAACACAGTGTAAATAGAGAGATGGAAAGAGGCTAACATTCATAAGGCAAGAAGTCTCAAGTGCCAATACATAACTAGAGAAACCAGTGCTTCATCAAAACTTTACAGTCGGGAGCCTAGCTCAACCATCGATGCCACAAAAATCCAAAAAAATGAGTATATATACTCAGAGAAATATGCCCAACAGAGGCGTGCTCAAACCTCCAAGGTCTGGGATCTCTTCTGTCAAACTTGGACAGAAATCCTTCGTCATACGACACCTTAACTCAACATGGCTCTTGCAGGGGGGACCTACACACAAGGGTACCACGGGCTGATTGCTCCAGGCCTCCCATACCTTCCATTTATGGCTCGAGCTGAGGTTTCATCTACCTGCTCGATTTTCATTAACTGCTTCCCTAGAGAGTGGTCGAGATGATATGCTCAGGAGAAGACCACATGCCTGCTCTCTGTGGCTCAGAGGCTGGCCTCCCTATCTTCTGGCACCGCTATCAATGTAACCGAGGGCCATGACCTGGCGCCTCTCTCCACCACTACCATAATGGAATCATGCTACCTTGCCTCCCTAGGAAATTTGGTAATGAAATATATTGTAACAACTTCCCATTTCCATTCATGAATGGGCAATGAATGTTGCAATCCCACTAGATTTCTATGCTCATCCTTTACCTTGTGACATTCCATGAATTTGGACAAATAATCCGTGACATATTTCTTCATACTAGGCCAAAAACATTGGCCTCTTATAGCTATAATAGTTTTCTAGTATCTTGGATGTCCAACGTATGACACATTATGAATCTAATTTAGAACTAAATTTCTCAATTCCTGATAATTGGGAACATAAACTCTATTCCAAAATAATAGGGTTCCATCCTCTCATATCTTATAATCTTGATATTTTTGTTTTATATCATTCTATTGTAAGTTTTCTTTGACTTGCACATATTGTTGATATGTTGTTACAACCTCTATAATTCCATATTTTAAATTTGTTGTGTACATACTGTTGGTGTCGGAAGTCACTCCTACATTGTGGCAGGAGAAGAGCCCGACGCCCATCAGTTTATGTCACGAATAATTTTAATGGGGTGATCGGATGGATAGAGGCCCAGGGAGATATCGCTCTAACTCAAAAAATTGGGCCTGGTATGTAACAACAGAAGAGGTCTTGATCTAACTTCAGTCAGTGGGTTGATTATAAATGAGCAGATGGAAGACTTGGTAAGGGGAGAGAGCAAGACTGCCTTGGGCATCAGGCCTTTCGACAGTTTGAAGAGGAAAAACTCAGAACACAAGATCCTCTTGGTTCAGAGTTTCGGGGAACTGAAAGGTGACTTGACTGGATCTTCCAATTCCAAGTCATTCGGCGTTGAGAAAATACAAGAACTGATTATAAACAATGCAACTATTACAGTGATCCAACATACATCATCCTATAACGACACAACTCGACTGGATCCTCCAATTCCGAGCGGTTCTAACACAATGTAAATAGAGAGATGGAAAGAGGCTAACATTCATAAGGCAAGAAGTCTCAAGTGCCAATACATAACCAGAGCAACCAGTGCTTCATCAAAACTTTACAGTCGGGAGCCTAGCTCAACCATCGATGCCACAAAAATCCAAACAAATGAGTATATATACTCAGAGAAATACGCCCAACAGAGGTGTTCTCAAACCTCCAAGGCGTGGTGTCTCTTCAGTCAAACTTGGATGGAAATCCTTTGTCAAACGACACCTTAACTCAACATGGCTCTTGCAGGGGGGACCTACACACAAGGGTACCACGAGATAATTTCTCCAGGCCTCCCATACCTTCCATTTATGGCTCGAGCTGAGGTTTCATCTACCTGCTCGATTTTCATTAACTTCTTCCCCAAGGAGTGGTTGAGACGATATGCTCAGGAGAAGACCACGTGCCTACTCTTTGTGGCTCAGAGGTTGGCCTCCCTTTCTTCTGGCACTGCCATCAATGTAACCGAGGGCCATGACTTGGCGCCTCTCTCCAAGGGCGCTTTGGAATTTCTTCTTTCGAGGATTTCTACTTCCCCTACCTTCAAATTTCTTGGTTCCCAATCTCGCGAAACGACCCTCCAGGATCAACGCTTGGATCGGCTTTAGAACTGACGGCCACAATCAATTTTTCTTGAACACATTGGCTCGATGCCCCTCATCTACTTTGTCCCCTTTCCATACGATCCAATGCTATGACCGTGGGCCCGCACCTAGAGGCACCTTCACATTTCACGTATCGTGGATGGGAGGGAGTTGTTCCTTGTTCTTCAAAGTCATGATAGGTGAAGTGGCAACATATCCCAATCGTGCACCACGTGTCTCTCCTTGATCAGATGACCCAAAACACTTTCGACAATACTGTGGGCCTGAATCCTGGACGCCTTCACATCTCGTGTATCGCGGCTGGGAGGAGGTTGATCCTTGTTCTTCAAAGTCACGATAGGTGAAGTGGAAATATAGCCCAACCGTGCACCGCATGTCTCTCCTTGATCGGACGACCTAGATTATTTCGGCGAGATTGTGGGCCCGATTCATGGGCGCCTTCGACACTTTGCATTTTGGGGATCCCAGTTGTAGAGAAAAATCATTTCAAGGTCACGATGGGCGAAGTTGCGATAGAGCTTGATCGTGTGCCACGTGCTCCTCCAGGATGGATGGCCTGGATCATTTTGGTGAGATTACGGGCCCGATTCCTATGCTAAACATGGTGCAACTCCATCGGCCACAAATATCCACCGACTAACGATCTGCTCCATCGATCGATCCTCGCCATTGAATACTGGAGCCACTTGCCTTCTTGCAATTTTAACGTGAAATGGATTTCTTGTGTGTTGCACTTTGCGCTCATGGCTGTGACCTTGGAAAAAATGAATTTTTTAGGTTTTTTAAGCCCCATTTCTTTGCATTTACACCACTGGCTCGAATCTTGGAGAGAAAACACCCCCTTGTAAGAATTCGCGCTAACACATACTAATGGTTGTAGCATGCATTTTATGAACCCTTTTGTTGAGTGCATCAACCAAATTGTTCACTTTTCCCTTTATGTGATTTATATCAAAGTTATATTCACTGAGAAACTACAACCATCCAGTTTGTTTGGCATTCAATGTTGTTTTTTCAAACAAATATTTCAGAACACTATGGTCTGTTCTTAATTCAAATATTCAGCCCATGAGGTAATGCCTCCACATCCTTAAGGCGTGTACTATGGATGCTAACTCTAAGTCATGTAAAGAATAATTTATTTCATTTCCTTTTATTTTCTAGACTCATAAAAAATTACATGTCCATTTTGCATAAGGACTCCACCAAGTCCTTCCTTGCATGCATTTGTGCACACACCAAAATTCTCATTTGGATCTACAAATTTCAAAATAGGTGCACTGGTGAGTAGATACTTTAAGCACTGCAAATTTTTTTCACACTTGGAACTCCATTCAATCTTTACCCATTTCTTTTGCAAATATGTTATTGGGTGTGCAATTGTGGAGAATCTTGCAATGGATCTCCTGTAACAATTAGCTAGACCCATAAATGATCTAACCTTTGAAATGTTTGTTGGTGTTGGCCATCTTCTGATTGCTTCATTAATATTTTCCGGATCCACTGTTAATCCATCTTATGAAACAATGTGACCAAAATAATGGATCTTCTTTTGATAGAAAGTACATTCACTCAATTTGGCATACAATTGGTGCTCTCTCAACACTTGTAGCACCATCATCAAATGTTTCTCATGATCTTCCTCTATCTTGGAATAGATGACAATATCATCCAAGAATACAATAATTTTTTTTTCCTATAAATATATAAACACCCCATTCATCAGAGACATAAATATAACTGGTGCAATTTTCAAGCCAAAAGGCACCACCACAAATTCATAATGTCCATACCTTGTCCTAAAGGTTGTTTTTTTAGTATCCTCTTCTTTAATTCCCACTTGATGATAGACTGACCTCAAGTCAATATTGGAGAATATATTTTCTCCTTTCATTTGATTGAGAAGATCATCAATCATTGGCAAAGTATATTTATTCTTGACTAACTTTGTTTAGTTGTCTAAAGTCAATACATAACCTCAACGTTCCATCTTTTTTTTTTGAAAAAATGAACTAGGGCACCTGAAGGAGAAACACTTGGGCGTATGTAACCCTTCTTTAAAAAATATTCTAGATGCATATACAAATATTTTAGCTCTGGTGTGCTCATTCTATAGGGAGTCTTAGATATTGGCGCAACTCCATGCATTAAGTCAATAGAAAAATATATATCCCTCTTTGGTGGAAATCCTATAAATTCGTCAAACACATCTTCAAACTCTTTCAAGACTAGATAATATTCAATACTTGGCTCCTTATCCTTCATTGGATATTCCATATGGGTTTCATATATCTGACATCATTTTCTAAAAATTCCTTTTAGCTACAATGTTGAAATCTCTCAAACAAATATAGGCCTTTGAATACCTTGCACTATCCTTGGATTCGCTTCTTCATCAAGACATGTGAAAACCTTGTTATAACAATCTTAAACAAAATGATGATTTTCTAGCCAGTCAATACCAATCAAGCAATCATAAGACACATGCGGTATGATGTTCAAATATTCCTTAGTGTTAGTTCCATTCATGTTTATAGGGCATTCTTTAACAAGATCATTAATTCTTCTCTTGGTTCCAGTAGCTAGTTGAACTAACCAAGACTCTTCATGATTACTTTTCTTCAATTTAAATATTTCAATTAGATTTTGATATATATAGATATGACTAGCTACAAAATAAATTAAAATATCTATGGGATGATTATCAATCTTACCTTCCCCTTCAATCATGTGGGATTGATAGTATGATAGTCCAAGAATCAATTTTACCCTTACTGTTTTGGGTGTAACTTTCTCATAGGAGCTCTTTTATTTGAGATGAAAAGACAATGTCTACTTTGGTACACTTTGTTCTTGTGGGTTTTGATTAGCTAAAAATGTCATCTAGGCCCTCAAAAATTCCTCACAAGTTAATGAACTTCAAAAACCACAAAATTTCCCATAAAATTGACTATTTTGCTGTGTGAATATCCCTCCCTTAAATCTGAGTCGTCGATCTCAAATCACATGGAATTATCATTCATTGAGCCACTAAAACTTCCCTAGGCTCAAAAATGAATTTCCATCGTCGATCACCAGCCCAAAGCAATCTGGATCGTTGATTCAAGCTCTAAATTTTCAAAACTGTTGACCCAACTATTGACTCATTCTCTTGGAAATTGATCCAAAACACCTTGTTAAGATAGTTGACCCAACCATGGGCCATCAACCCATCTCCTTGGAAAATTATTTGCAACACCTTTTTACACCGACCAACCCAATCGCCAACCATTAGTTGTTGGGGATCTCCTATTGGTGGATGAATTCCTCATCATTTTGGTCGACTTGACTATCGATCGTCAACCCTTTATTGGATGATGTGGAAACTATTGACATGAAATGACACATGGATGCTTATGTTGCACAACACATGAATGTTGACGTGGAATGACACGTTATCACCCTCTTCCCTTCATTGACCCATCATCCCATCGACCATTTATCTTACACATTCAAAAACACTCCATCGAATTCTCCTAATGTACGACCATCAACCCACCATCCCATCAACCATTTATCTTGCATGTTCAAGAACACTCCGTCGAAATCGGTCGATTCCTGACCATCAACCCACAGGCCGATCGACCATTTCCTTGTATGTTCGAAAACACACCTTTGAAATTAGTTGATGCCCGACCATCGACCCATCAACCATTTCCTTTGGTTGGATCAACTCTTCGCCACTTTGGTTGACCCGACCATTGGTTGTTGCCCTTCTCTCTTGGAGAATTTCCAACACATATAATTTTTGACCAAAATCCTAGATGAATTTAAGTCGTCAATCTTCAAGCCAAGAAGATATTCACCTTCAATCGACTTCCTTCTTTCAACCTTCAAAACTAATATAGACTGTCGATTTTCTTCCTTTATAAAATTATGAAAACATATCTTGTTTGTTGATTTAATCGGTCTTCCAAATGACCGAAACATTATAAATATTTAAATTTATCAAGGTTAATCTTGGTCGTTGATCTTGTGATCAAACACGATCTTGATTGTCGATTTACCAAACCACCTATAACTCTGTAGCGGCTATTAAAATGAAAAATCCGACCTTGCAGGTCGAATTTAACTTTGTAACATGGTTGGTTGATTCCATTAAGCACCCCAGACATTACTAGGTAATTCAAAACTTGAATTTTGCCCATGAATTTGGGGGTTTTCTCTATGGTTCTCCACCATTTTTCCCAAATTCGCTCAGACTAATGTCTGTAAAAACAAATTTACCCAAATTCACACTGGTTCTTAGAAAATATAGGTCCAATGTTGAACCAAAAGCTTTGATACCATATTGTAATGTACGCAACCCCCAACTGGCTCACATCACTACTAAAATGACCCAATAAAAATTTTCGATACCAATTTAAATGTGGAAATAATACACAACATGCATTTCAAGCTCATTCAACTATCCTTACTAAATACAAATTTAATTATAGTTGTTCTATTTGTGCACAACAACAACTAAGTGAAGATAGCATAAATCCTACTACAAAATATAGATTCATATGCATCAATTCTACTCACAACAAGTAGTATTTAACCAAAACAACTTAGAGTAATTTGCACAACAACCATATCAACATTTAACATGAATTAACACATCAAACAATAACACTTATCTTAAATATATGCAACCTGCTGCAGAGGATGAACGTTCCTCCCAACCGCAGCCTTGTTGTTCCAGTTCTCAATAGCAAGACATCATCGAGCTACAACTAAGTATCCACAAGAGACGATGTACCCTAAGGTTAGCTAATGTCCCCCTTTCAACAGTTAAACTCACAACTAATTCCAGTCCACCATCTCACTTCCTCTCAAACTACACAACCCAAGGGATGGAATCCCCCTTCACAATTAACAGTGCCTCAAGAATTTCCACTCCCCTCTAAGGATTCCAGCATAGGTTGGACAAGAAAACTACTTGCTGGGAATTCAAGAATTCTACTGCTGCAACAAAAATTTCCCCAACAACCAAATCACATGTTTCCTTGAAGAATTTTGAACAAATCATCAATCCCAGGAGCACAAATTTTTTATCCATGAAATTATAGCTCCAAACAACAACCAAACAAGTTCACAGAAACTACCTTCAAGCTTCAACACTCATAACTCCATTGTTGGCTAGAAAAATCCATGTAAAAACTGCTCTCTATGCAAAAACGTGAATGCATAATTTTGGTCCCCTACTCGTACGGATTTCCTCCATTTCTCTTGCTTGCTTGGTTCGAAATCTTCCCCAAGATGATTGTACTCGACCCCCATGCTCTCAATAACTATGGTATGTGACTCTCACACCCACCCTCTTACATGAATTCAATGATTGGGATCTAGAACACTCAACAACTAATGGAAGGTTCATGGTAATGATAATTTAGAAATACATAAGAAATGGTTTTTGTTTAATAGACATGGGTAACTCTCCCCGTTGCACTCCTTCCCTCTCTTGTGAATACTTAACCTCCAAATCTCCGTCTGTTTTCATCTGCAACTAGAAATACATTTTATTCATTATATTCACTTTACATCATTTACATATTACATCACTTTGGATCTGTGCCATATATTACCATTACACCATACATCACTTGGCTCTCGACAATGTACTACATCTACAATATACATCGCTAGTTTTGGGTTTGAAAACAAGGATGTTACAAACGGGAACTTCAATAGATGGCTCTAAAGTAAATCTAAGAGGTGAAGTTTTTGAATTTCCAATATCAATTGAAGGAGTTCATGATGTTATTTCATTTAGAAAAATATATAACATCAATTGTGATTGCATTCTTGATTCAAATTTCCTTTAGAAATATAGCCTCGTAACCATATATTCTAAAGCTATGGTTGTTATATTAAATATAGTAGACAAATAGGTAACATGCACCATGTCTCATACTAATTTATTTAGGTGTGCTGATATGTCAATTGTTCTATATATTAATCCCCATAATGTACATGAGTTATTCAAACTCGAGAGAGGAATTGCCTACACATATCAATGTAAAGAAAATAATCTCTCAACAATAATAGATAAACTAGTCAATGACTTCACCCTTGAATATCCCAATTCCTTTTGGACTATGAAAAATTTCTATGTTTCTCTGCCTCTAAATCCTATGGTCTCTCCCTCTCCAAAAAATGCCTCCACTACATTAATGATCCCTTATGAGATAAAATTGTGTGAAGATCAAATTTCAGAATTGTTAGAAAATAGTTTAATTGAACCATCAAAAAGTCCTTGGTCCTGTCGTGACTTTTATGTAAATAATCACTCTAAAATAAAGAGAGGTAATCCATGCATATTATTCAGCTACAAACCTCTCAATAAGGCCTTACAACCCATGAAATACCCATTGCCTAATAAGTATAATAAGTATTCCCCGCTACAAAATATTCGGGGTAATACAATCTTCAGTAAGTTTGACCTCAAGTCTAGATTTTAACAGATTGGAATTGTCCCTAATGATAGATATAAAATAAATTTTATTGTACCACATGGCCAATATCAATGGAAGGTTATGACTTTCATCCTCAAGAATGGTCCTAGTGAATTTTGGAAGCAAATGTAAGATATTTTTCGGCATTAACCATGGATCATAGTTTATATTGATGATCTGGTTATTTACTCTAAGAATTTGTAGGAACATATCAAGCACCTGCATATATTCTATAATCTTGTGTTCAAATATGGATTGGTTTTATAAAAAAAGATAGAATATGGTAAAATAGATATAGAATTCTTTGGGTTTAAAATTAGAAAAGGGAAAGGTCTTCTTCAAGAACATATTTTGCAGGTATTTAACAAGTTTCTCAATGAATTGATAGAAAAGTCCAGTTATATATATTTCTTAGGAGACTCAACTATGTGAGACATTTTTACAAAGGTCAGGCCAAATATACAATTCTCCTCCATCAATGACAGAAGAATAATCTACCAACATGGAGTTCGACCATGACTCAAGCTATCCGTAAGATAAAGGAGAAGGCCAAAAGTCTTCTACCTCTAAAAATTCCCACTGGATATGGATGGTATATAATAGAGATAGATTCCTCTATGAATTCATGGGGAGGAGTCCTCATAGATAAATTTGAATATAGAGAAGAAATATGCACTTTTTCACCCGTTTCCTTCAAATTACTTGAACTGAATTATATCTCAAGTCATAAAGAGGTCATTGCAGTGAAAAGAACCATACATAATTTCAGGTTATATTTAAATCATGTGCATTTTATCATTAGAACTGATCTGAATATAATGCAGGGGATGTCGAGAAATGAAAAAAATGCTTACAGAGAGTAGCTCATGCATCCTCAAATGGCCAATATGGTTGGAGAAATTTGACTTTGAAGTTCAGTTCAATCCTAGCTATCTAAATTTCCTAGATGATATGTTGACAAGAGATAAAGCTAAACCTTTGTTTTCCATGTTCTCTATTGGCCCTTCTAATAAAAAAAATATAGAAATATTTTCAAAAATTCAATAAGTTGTTCAAAGGAATTCTCAAGAAAGAGAAAGCATAAAGCTTCACATAAACTGTACCATAGAATCATAAAAAATAAAAAATCTTATAGAGATAGTGTTAGCACTAAGAGTCACACTTAGACTATTGTAAGTGTAAGCCCAATACCCATAAGAATTTTTAGACTTGGATGAGTGATTGTATTAAAAAATGGACAAACTGATAAGGTTCAAAGCATGATCTAATGCACAAAATTACAAAGACTATATTCCATCAAAAAGGGATATCATAATCTCCAAACAACACATATTTTGAAAAGATGAATAGAAGAAAATGAAGAAAAACATCAAGATGAACAATCAATTTCACATCAGTCTTGATTGACACATTCATATGGTTGAAATTTCATTAATTAGGATCCTTCTAATCAAGAAATAAATATTTTCTGCAAGAAGAAATGCTTCACAAAATACACAGTAAATCATCCACTGCATAAATCTTCTAACAAAGATATTTATAAATACTTTATCAATAAGCATTCCATTAGAGAAATAATACAAAGAGAATGGACAAGGAAAGGAGAACACACTAATCTTTAACTACACAAGAATCATCCATCCAGATATACAGAGTCTGAGAGTTTACAAAATAGTAACAACCTTTTTCCTATCACTCCAACCCTTTAACTATAAAAATCCAGTTCCATATATAGTTAATAATATCTATATAACCTAAGGAGGTATAAACCAAGGAGATACATAGGATCCTCCTCCATTTATGAGTCTTGTTACAAAATATTCCAACAAAAACCTAACAAATTCCTATTTTTTGGGATCTTGTCTATTGAGATGAATTCCTTTTGAAACAAGCCATGTTGCTTGGTATGGAGATGGAAAACATGTCCCTAATGTCCAAATAACTCCTAGGATACCATTAAAACCTTCCTTGATAGTTGGAAGCCTCCCCATATCTTGAATTTGTCAGACTGTTGGATTTTGCAGCACTTGTGACAACATGCACTACGAACTTTCGTGTAGGTGATGATTTTGTCTTTTCTCCCAAATTACAAACTGGGTCAGGATGATTGTTTGTAAGAGAGTAAAAAACATCATGTTTTGACTCCACACCAAATTTTAGAGGAACCCAGATTGACATTCAAAAATTTATTATCAAAACAATCCTATGATGTGTGCTAATCCTTACAAAATGTCATAAATTACCAGTTCGCAGTGCGAACTTTCCTGTAGCAACCTTTTTCACTTTTACCAAAGTATTTAACATCCCAAAATTGTATCAAGTGTCCAAAAATGTTGTAAAATTCATAATCTTAATAATCTTGATTAAAGGAAATCACCCAAACTAATAATCATGGCTTACAAAACATAGTCATCACAAAATTTGTTGTAAAATGCATGAAATCGAAAATTTGGGTTTTAATAAATGAAATGTTTTCAAAATTATGATTTTTTCCAAATATTTTATATACCTCACTCAATACAAATTGAGATATGAGGAAACACACTCTTCCAAAAAGAGGAATAAGAAACAACAACTCAGAGTTATAATAAAAGAGAGACAAATGTGAATTTTATGCTAAAACATGGTTTTTTATCAGTATAAATATCAGTTAGCAACATTGATGATGAGTGAAAATTAAAATTTCTTTAATAGATGAAAAACCATACATTTCATATCAGATAGGGGTGCAAATCCAATCTCTCAAAACTGAGATTTTAAATATGTAGAGGATGAAGGTTTCAACAGTGTTGGAATAGAGGGTTCGTAGCGCCATATTAGCCAGTTCACAACACTAGGTGAAATTCAGTGGGATAGGTGGTTTCTTAGCAGTGGAAAAGATGCATGGGGTCAAGGTAACAGTTTGGACTGATAGACAAGTTTCAAAACACCATGTAGGTGGGTTTGAAGGCTGTCAACAACAAAATTAGGACATTTCACAACGTCGATAGATAAACCAACATAAAACATTCTCTCAACCTTTAAACAACATGCATACCCTCAAGGAGTTCCTGGTAAACCTGAAATTGATGTTGATATCTTTAAATTTGAAATGATACATTTGCAAGTTATCCAAGCTCCAACTCTCATCTTACGCTAGTTGACAGTGTCGTTTTGTAGCGCCAAGCTCAAACAAAGTTTGCACACTTCGAGGAAACTGTTAGTAGATCTTATTACATAATCCCTGAAGAAGTGGTTAAATGTAGGATCTGAAAATAATAAAATCCTCTTTGACATGATCCTTTAATTGAAATGATGATAAATGAATGCATGAGGTACTTAGAGTACGTTGTGAACTCTCCTAATGAGTTGGAAACACATACAACTAACTCTAATTTGACATTCAAATGGATGGATGGTGACAAGGAGAAACTTGTGTACAATTTGGAGGTGTGACATGTCAAGGTAATGATGTATGTGTGACTCATAGGGACTTTACTTACCTTTTCATGATGTCTAATTACATGAATTCAAGACTTTTAAACCAAGGTTGAACCAAACTTTAGCTTAATCAAATCAAACTTTAAGCTATGACCATAACAAGAGACCCAAAAACCTAGGACTTCTAAAACCCTATGACTCAAAAAACAAAAACAAAGTGATTTTTTGAACCCTGCAACCCTCTGTGCTAACATCTGGCTCCATATGGCTCCACAAGGGATGGAGACTTCCCTGTGAGGCTCCAAGAACCTAGCAATTCCAATTTCCTTATCCATTAATGGGCTATGGAGTCATCTAGTATCAAAATTGTGCAACCAATCCTCTGCAATACTTCAATATATGTCACTTATTAAAGGAAAATGAAAGACCTGCTACAAACAAACCTCATGCCACAAATATAATCACACTATGCAAACTGAAGAAAATAAAATTCTTAGGAAGCGAGTTTATTACCTACACTACCCTAGTCTAACTAGATATCCAATTTGCTCAAGAAACTGCAAATTTCCACAACAACTATTCAAGTAGCTTCATGATAGAAATAATCCTATCTCTGCCACTGGTTAATAGATAACAACCTAAATATAACAACAACCATAGAAAATCCTTCAAAAAATCATACTCACCCACAAGTGTTGGTGAAATGATGAAATATGAAATATTCAAAGAATTTGAAAGATATGGATCCAATAAAAATGCTACTGGATCTTCGAAACCATGATCAAAAGCTTGTTGATTCATAAAAGATGACTTCCAATGCATACATTCCATCTTTCTGAGAAATATTTGACCTCTTTTTTCTTTCAAGATTAGCTCTTGGTTATCAAGAGTGGCAATTTCCTCTGCAGCAAAATGGTCACATGATAATTGTATAGTAGGAGTTAAAACATTCCAATTATGATTAGCTGCAAATATATAATTAGCTATACAACCATATTTTACTACCTGCTCAAACTGATTTGGAAA
Source organism: Picea engelmannii (assembly GCA_009831015.1). Taxonomy (NCBI): domain Eukaryota; kingdom Viridiplantae; phylum Streptophyta; class Pinopsida; order Pinales; family Pinaceae; genus Picea; species Picea engelmannii. The sequence goes on along the minus strand of ML799134.1, from coordinate 25,923 downwards.
CTGATTAGAAACATGATCTATATCCCTGTTTATAGAAAAATATGAAAACATTATAAAATTTTGTTCCAAATATGAACCATACTTACACTCTTCTTGATGCTATTGTGCATGCAAATCTTCAAAGTAAGCGTCATCTTGAATCCTTTTACAAGACCGAAATTCCTCCTCAACTTTTTCAGCATCCTCAAACAACTTTTGCAATGATGAAGATTTCCTTTCTCTTAGAAAAAGGACAAGATCTGGGTGTTGAACTGCTACGTAGTAAACCATAGCCGTTGTCTCAGAAGGAAGAATCTCCAAAGGCATGTTGTAACAAAAACTATGAAACCTCCTGTTCAAGGTGGCCAAAGCTTCATCTTCTTTTATGTTCTGAGCACAAAACTCAACTAAGTGTTGATCAAAGGACTTGTTCTTTCCCCAATATCTTAAAAATGCATCATATAACTCAATCAATGAAATAATGGAACCAACTTCTAGAACTTTAAACCACAAAGCAACATCCCCAACCAAGGATTTGGAAAATAACCTCACAGTGACATCTTCATATTCTACTTCAAAATTATCAACAAAGTTCTCAAAGGCTCTCAAATACTTCTTAGCAGTGATATGATCTTCTCCAGTAAACCGAGGAAGATACTCAAAACTGTTGGGAGGGTAAGGATGAAGGTGAGATGGTACCCTAAAGGGTTTAAATTTTTTTCTCTCTATTTCTAGAATGAACATCAATGGGCTAAAAATGAGGTTTAATAAGCTGATTGCAAGGTATAACAAAGAGTTTAGGAGGTAAATCAACTTCATAATTCCCAGGACTATAGGGTTGATCAATTTCAGGAGGGATTGAGATATGGAATTCATTCTTCTCAATAGACTGAGGTGAAGAGACATGATAAACATCTACAACACAGGAACAATGCAGAATTTCTTCTTCCAAAGAGGGATATATAATTGAAGGCTTACGATAATCAGGATACACAAAGAAAAGGATAATTTGTTTTATATGTAAAGGGAAAGACAATAATGAAATAATTAAGAATAACAAAAGTTCATGGAGAAAACTAATGAGTTGATACCTGATTTTTCCCTTCCACATTTTCTTTTTTATATCAACATGATCCCTCCTCCAGTGGAGTCTTTGATTATGGAGTTTCCAAGTAGAAGATTGCAGTAAATATTTGTGCCCTGCTCCTCTCTACCATCAAGAGCTGGATTATCTTAATGTTATTCTCCCAGGGAAAATTTCTTCACTTTCATCCCTGACAACGATGCCAAAAATGTTAGCACTGAGATTCACACTTAGATTGTTGTAAGTGTAATCCCAATACCCATCAGAATGTTTAGATTTGGATGAGTGATTATATTAAAAAATGGATCAAACTGATAAGGTTCAAAGCCCGATCTAATGCATGAAATTCCAAAGACTATATTCCAGTAAAGGGGGCTATCATAATCTCCAACCAATACATATTTTGAAAATATGAATAGAAAAAAATGAAGAAAAAAATCAAGATGAACAATCAATTTTACATCAGGATTTATTGACACATTCATATGGTTGAAATTTCATTAAATAGGATCATTCTAATCAAGAAATAAAGATTTGCTCCAAGAATAAATGCTTCACAAAATACACAGTAAATCATCCACTGCATAACTCTTCTAACAAAGTTGTTGATAAACCCTTTATCAATCAGTATTCCATTAGATAAATAAGACAAAGAGAATGGACAAAGAAAGGAGCAGGCTGATCTTTGACTACACAAGAATCCTTCATCCAGATATACAGAGTCTCAGAGTTTACAAAATAGTAACAACCTTTTTCCTATCACTCCAATCTTTTCCTTATCAAAATACACTTCCATATATAGTGAATCATATCTATCTACCCTAAGAAGGTAGAAACAAAGGAGATACATAGGATCCTCCTCCATTTAGGATTCTTGTTACAAAAGATTCCAACAAAAACCTAACAAATTCCTATTTTTTGGGATCTTATCTATTGAGATAAATGCATTTTGAAACATGTGATGCTACTTGATATGGATATGGAACACATGTCCCTCATGTACAAATAAAACCTAGGAGACCATTTTAACCTTCCCTGACAATTTGAATCCTTCCCATAGCTCGAATTTGTCAGACTGTTAGAGTTCACAACACCTATGACAACATGCACTGCGAACTTTACTCTAGGTGATGATTTTGTCTTTTCTCCCAAAATACGAACTGGGTAGGGCTTTTTTTTGTCAGCAAGTAATAAACAACATTTTTTTTCCTCCATGCCAAATTGTAGAGGAACCCATATTGGCATTCAAAATTTATGATCAAAACAATCCTCTATTGTGTGCTAATGCTTAGAAATTGTCATAAATTACTAGTTCACAGTGCCAGGCGCTGCGAACTTTCTTGTAGCAACCTTTTTCACTTTTTCCAAAGTCTTTAACATCCAAAAACTATATCAGGTGTCCAAAAATTTTTCATTCTTCATAATTTTAATAATATTGATTAAAGGAAAGCACCCAAAATGATAACCATGGTTTACAAAACATAGTCATCACCAAAAATGTTGTAAAATGCATGAAATGAGAAATTTGGGTTTTAATGAATGAAATGTTTTCAAAAGGATGAATTTGTCCAAATATTTTATATACCTCAATCTATACACATTGAGGTATGAGACAAGACACTCTTCCAACATGAAGAATAAGCAAAAACAACTGAGAGTTATAATAAAAGAGAGACAAATGTGATCTTTCTACTAAAACATGGTTTTTTATCAGTATAAATATCAGTTAGCATCATTGATGATGTGTGAGAATTAATATTTCTTAAAAATATGGCCCGCCATACATTTAAAATTATATAGGGGTGTATATACACTCTCTCAAAACTGATCTTTTAAATATATAGAGGATGAAGGTTTCAAAAGTGTTGGAACAAAGGGTTGACAACACTAGGTGAAATTCAGTGGGACAGGTGGTTTCTTAGCAGTGGAAAAGATGCACAGGGTCAAGGTAATAGCCTGGACTGATAGACAGGGTTCAAAACACCATGTAGGTGGGTTTGAAAGATGAAAACAACAAAATTAGGACAATTCACAATGTTGATAGATAAACCAACATAAAACCTTCTCTCAACCTTTAAACAACATGTAGACCCTCAAGGAGTTCCTGGTAAGCCTAAGATTTATGCTGATATCCATGAATTTGAAATGATACATTTGCAATTTATCCAAGCTCCAACTCTCTTCTTCATCCATATGGCAGCACCAAGCTCAAACAAAGTTTGCACACTTCGAGGAAACTGTTAGTAGTTCTTATGACATAATCCATGAAGAAGTAGTTAGATGTAGGCTCTGAAAACAATAAATACTCTTTGACACGATCCTTTAATTGCAACGATGATAAATGAATGCATGAGGTAATTAGAGTACGTTGTGAACTCTCCTAGTGAGTTGGCAATTGTTAAGAACAAAATATCAATATAGCATAGAAAACCCTCATAATAAGTACTCAACACCTTGAAAAAGAGAGAAATTAAGATAATAAGCCTCTTTGAGGGGGCAACCTCCTTATACCCACATAAATGTCCAAATACAAGATGATTCCAAATGAAAATGTCTCCTTGGTATATATAGGAGACTAGGAGGTACAATTACAACTAATGGACCCAAACCGACATAAATAAAGTAACATTGCTAATGTAATATGCCCCAGTTAAGGGGTAATGTGACACTATTTAGGGCTTAACATGCCCCTCCCCTTGAGACAAGTGTTGTCTACAACACTTGAGTAACTCTTGATGATTCTGTATAAAAGACTCGTCTTCCCAAGTGGAATATTCAGCTGGTAGTTGTCTCCATTTAATGAGATACTTTGAAATGGATATATTCCTCAACTGGTGAATTCTTGTGTCAATGATGGCTTCAGGCTCCAATATGACTTTTTCTTCCTCGTCAAGTTCCAGAAATATAGTTTGAATTGGGATCTTGTCACCTATAACCTTCTTTAAGCATGAAACATGGAAAATTGGGTGTACTCGTGAAGATGTAGACAACTCCAATTTGCATGCCATAGTACCAATATTTTGCAACACCTTATAAGGGCCATAGTTCTTTGGTGATAATTTATTAAGCTTCTTTGATTGCTTGAGGGACATCTATTTGTATGGTTGTAGTCTTAAAACACCCAATCCCCTACTTCAAAACTTCTTTCACTACAATGTTGATTTGCTTGTTGTTTCATGCAATTATGTGCCATGGTCAAGTTGTCCTTTAAGATTTGGAGAACTTGTTTTTGATGCTCGATGTGATCTTCCATTGCTTGAACCTTAGATTTTTATTTTAGAGAAGAAGGGATGGAAGGAGGGTGGTATCTATAGAGTTCCATAAATGGTGCTATTTTTGTTGCAGTATGAAAGGAAGTGTTATACCACCATTCTTCCAAGGGTAACCATTTGAACCATTGTGTTTGTTTATCAGAGACAAAACAATGAAGGTAGCCTTCCATACATTTGTTCACTATCTCAATTTTTCCATCAGATTGAGGATGATAGGATGAGTTGTGAGCCAATTGAGTACCCAAAAAAGAAAATGATTATGTCCAAAAATGCCTAGTGAAGATGGGATCTCTATCACTTATAATAATCTTTGGGCTTCCATGTATCTTTTGAACTATCTCCATGAATGCAGTGGCAACTATACTAGCTTTGAAGGGATGAGAGTGCACAAAAGTGTGCATACTTGGTCAATCTATTAACAATCACCATGATGATACTCTTTCCTTCAGACTTCGGTAACCCTATGATGAAATCCATGGAAGCTTCATCCCAACGCTGAATTGGGATGGCTAATAGTTGTAAAAGACCCGGGGTCTTAATTGTTTTCACCTTATTTTGTTGGTAAACCAAACATTCTGCCACAAACCTTTGAACATTAGTTTTAAGTCCATCCCAAAAAATTCCTTCTTGACACTATCGTAGGTTTTCAAAAATCTCGAGTGCCCTCCTACCAGAGAGGTGTGCAATTCCAATAGTACCTTTTGTTTGAGTTGGGAGTTCTTACATAAATATAAGTAATATTTGTACCATAATGAATCATTTTTCCATGTAAATGTATCTGATGCACTGGAATCCTGTAGCAACCTTTGAATGAGAGTCCACACATTTTCATCACTCTTCCATTCATCCCTTGCTTCTATTATCCAATCAGGTTGGATGACCGAGATAGCACAAAAAAATGCCTCAAAATATTCATCCTTTATTGAGAGTGCAAATGCCACAACATTTTTATTTCCTTTTTTATAGACAATTTCAAAATCATAACCCAATATATTGGTCACCCATTTTAGTTTCTCTTATGAGGATAGTCTTTGTTCCAAGAATTTTTTAAGACTATCATGATCTGTTTTGACCTTGAAGTGCCTACCTATTAGGTAAGGGCACCATTTATTCAATGCATGTA
>ML799133.1:649449-662934 GCA_009831015.1 Picea engelmannii | reverse complement strand
TAACTGGTTATAAATGACAACAATGGGTAATGAATAAATGTTGAATGCTAATTGATGAGTTTTTGTGCAAAAGGGAAGTTTTGGGAAAAAGAGCCCCACACTCATTCACCCCCCCCTCTAAGTGTGGTAGGTGTGTCCAACAAACCTACCCTAAAGATACCTCAAGAGGTTAAGCCTCTCTAAACCTATATAAACAGGCTCTATGATGGTGGAAAGGGGGAAGAATTTCTAGCATGAAACCTATGATCTCATAGGAAACACACAGTGAATTGGAAGAGAGTTATTAATGAAGCTGCTATTATCCAGATCGTGGATCTTTTGAGAAAGGGTTAGACAAAGAGGACTTGACGAAGCTGTCGCATTTGCATCTATGGTTGTGAGCTACTTTTATCATTGTTCTCATCAATATGACATGCTTGGCCTGTTTCTTTCTAGTTTGAGTTTAATCTCATATGAACTTTTCTATGATAGATAGATCTATTTCAAGCTAACATCAATAGAGTAGGAAGTGGTTGTACTGTTGTTTTTCTATAGGGCTCAACGAGGAGCGAAAGATTGGAGCTCAACTCGGAGCATGCAGGGACAAACATCGATAAAAAGGTACCTCTCTTCTCCTTCCTTCTCATGTATTAGTTTGTATAGATCTGAAAGGAAGTCAGTGTCCACGCTAAGTCTATTTTGTCTTAAGAGTTAAGAGTCTAGCTCTCAAGAGGAGATCTACCTGTCTGCAGGGAGATTTTCCTACAACATATTCCATTTACCCAATAAAATCACTTGGTCTACTGTTCTTCTGCGTCTCGCGGGGAGACACGATCCCTAGATGGATCCTATGTTGGAACACATATATTTTTATAAACTTTAGACTTTAAATAGTTTTCATTCTCGTTTAAATAAAAACAACGTGCGCTTGATTCTCACCATTGATGAAGTCTTCCTTTTAATCAAACGACCCTAATATCTTAAAAGTTATGGAGCCACATGTTCGTTAAAAAGTCAAATAACTAAATACTACATACAAAATGTTGGGTTTCGGAGTTTGTGGATGCAAGCATTTTAGCATGTAGCAACTCTAAAGTCCCGATATCCAAAATCGTGAAACTATATTAAGCATTAAACCATATTAATTAAGAATTAAAAATGATTAACGATTAATTAATCATATCGCAATTTCGCATTTCGAGGATCCTTCCTCGAGCAACTATCAAAGTCTTGATATCCAAAATCACAAAACTGTCTTAGGTTAATCACAATTATTTAAAAGGGTTAAACATGATTAAAATTAACTATTCACATCGCGATTTCTCATTTCAGAAGTCATACCTTGAAATGCTATAGGATATCTCAAGATCCAAAATTCGGAAATTTACTTAACAATAAGTGTGATTAACTGATGCATTAACGGTGATTATCACATGATTAATCCTTTGATGAATAATGACTCAGATAAAATCAAATTTCATCTGTGCTTTTCCCGAAAATTAATGACATTAATAATTGATTTAGGACAATCATTCCAAATGAGATCCTGGACCACCGCCTAAATGTTATTCATTAAGGAAAGTAAATTATTCGTCAGTAGAGGTATTGGTTAATCAATACAATTAAAGGAAAAGGATATTCAATTTGAATTCATTGTGCGTTTTTACTGAGCAACAAGTTTTCTAGATAAATAATTTTGTGTATTCCCTATGACAGATAACAAATTTTTGTGGCCTGATACCATGGCTCCACGAAAAGAAACTAAAGCACTTGGTGAAAGTTTGAGCTAGTACAGAAATGTCATTTCCGACACCTCACCCAAAATCATAGACACCATTAAATCCCGCACGCAAGTATTCAATATTCTACAATATGAATTGGTCAATTTCCCAGATGATTCAGGTGACGAGGAGACGAAGACCCTGGCTACCAGATAAAAACATGTGGCCCAATCAGAGCTACATAAGATAGAAACGAGGCCTAGAATCCTACCTTACAATGATATGATTGGTTGGGCACTGGAAAATGTTGATATCCTGACCAAGACCATCTTCAATTCACAAAAGGTCGTAGTTGGGTCTTTCCGGACAGAACATTTACAGGTAATGTACAAATTATCTCCAACACCCACTTTCGTTTACAATGCCAGTTTCCTAGTGGACTTTGACAAGAAGGAATGTGTCCACTATGGAGAAAACATGCCCGACTTAATTAAGGATTGGTACTCTTTCCCCGAGAAGTTCAGAGATGACTCTCATGGCGTATACACAGTCTCTTCACTAGAGTCTCACATAATGTATATTGCAATGATGATGTGTAGAATCTATGGGCGGGAAAACACAACCCATTTCTTGTTACAGTGGGTGCTTATTATGCACACGGTAGTAGACAGGTATTCTTTTGACTAGGCCAAGATGTTGTCAGACAATTTGGTTAAAGATATTATATAATATCAGTCATTGAAAGACAAGGGGAAACCTGCCTCATTCTTCATGTCAGTTTATATCATGTACGTTATCTACTTTATGACACCTTTTCCCATGATGGGTTGGAACTGGACTCGAACTAGTACTAAGACCATACATGTTTATCATTCAAAACTTTGGGAGGATAAAGAAAAAGATTTTTTCTATGAAATCTGCAACTGGGTGGTAGTTTCAATGCATACCATTATATATGGTTTCCCTCCTCCCAGGATTTCAGACAAAATAATGGCTAATCTAGGCAAGATATCTAACTGGTACATTGAAGAACATTTATCCTATATTAGGGTTTTTGGTTGTTCAGTTCCTCCACATGCTCTACTTGAATTTTTACCAGATCGATTGGTGTGTCGTGAAGTAGCACATAAAATAGTGCATGGTGGAATTAGTAAGGAGATGAAATTAGTACAGAAAAGGGTATGGCCCTCCTTCCCCTACATATTGGTACATTTTCTCTGCTAGATTTCGGCCATTTTAAAGTAGAGGTCACGGCCCTGGAAGAAATAAAGCTGGTCAATATAGAATTCAAGAAGCATGATCCACTAAATATTGTAGGTAATCACATGGCCCTCCACAATTTGAAAAGATGTGAACATGAATATTCTCCTCAAGATGAGTATTCTAAAGAGCAAGGTCCTATAAGGAGGTCTTTATTCTAGTTCAAGCTTCGACTTCCGAAAAATTGGTCGAGTTTTATAAATTCCAGAAGCATCGAAGAAATAGCCTTCCCAAAGTATTGTAGGGAGAGACCCTAATACTTCCAGCTACACAAAAAGTTGAGACCCAGAGCTTGGAAACATGGAGCTCCAGTAAACAAAATGCTCAAGAAATTTTTGAGAGGACTGAAGTTTTGACTTAGAAGGAAGACACCACTTTGACAGATCCACCAAGCGATCACACTGAAAATGAGACTAAGGCCTTGATAAAAGGGGAGAAGAAAATCCACTGTCCACATCATGTAAACCAGCTACTAACACAACCAGTAAATAGCCATCCACTGAGATAGGAAGTCCTATCGAATTTGTCACACCCTTACAGTTCAGTAGAGTGAACCCGAGTGTATAACTTGTATTCATAAAAGATCTTATACCTATTTTAGCAGAAGAGATGCCTCCTTCAGAATTCTTCTTCAGTAAGAAGAGAAGGGCGGTAGTAAGAAGAGAAATGCATCAAAGGGATGGTGTGAATTTCAAGAATCATAGGGTTATATTGGATGGGAAGGCCCTATAAGAAGAAGAATTTCCTATAGATATTGCAGGCTCGCTTGGAGATTTTGAAACAACAAACTAGTTTTCAATGGGAAACCTGAAGGAGAAGTTGAAGCAGAAGGATGTGCTAGTGAGCTAGTTGCAGGAAAAATTAAATACTGTAGAGAAGGAAGTCAGGAGAGAGATGAATAATAGTTTTGAGCATATTAGAGTTTGTGACACATAGGAAAACCTACTGCTCAAATACAGTCTCGATAAAATGCACGAGAACACACATGCGAGTAGAGAATGGGCCTTTTAGCAGGGAGAGTTGGTAAAACAACTACATGCTAGAATAAACTCAACTAAAAATACAACTGTAGATATGAGAGTTTTCCAAGCCAAGGTATTGGAGGTGCGTGAGAAGATAGGATCAACACAACAAATCATTTTCACTAAGGTAGAATATGTCCAAAACCATTTTCGGGTGGTCGATCAATCCTTAAATAACATTTGTTTAAAGGAAAGAGGGGCTATTGTTGCTCAGGCCACTTTCCAAGAAGAATTTGCGGCATTGGAAAGAGAAGGAGTATCTATGGTCTCCATATTGTCTCCCTCGGAAAAAACCATAGGCAATATTATATTGAAGACCTGGGAGAATAACACAGCAGGAAGTAAAAGAATGGATAAGGAAGTGAAGAAGGATTTTGAATAAAATTTTCATTCACTCGACAAAGATTCATTAGGCCTCGGAAAATAATATAATATCTCTGAAGTCTTGGGAAAAGTTTATATATCAAAGCATCGACTTAATATCAAGACAAACATGGAAGAGGCTCAGGCTAAAATCTTTCAATTAAAACAAATTGATATTACTCAGATATATAGGTGGCTAGTGAAGCCCAGTCTGCAGCTACATTCTATAGTTTCATAAGACATGAGAATGGAAGTTAGAATGCCTCACTTAGAAAAGAAATTATATATGTTTGAGGAAAACAACTTAACAGAGTCGTCCAAGTTGGTGGTACAATTCGTGGGCATGTGTGTCAAATGTGTTGAGAAGGGAAAATAAAGAACTTATGGGAAACAATGAGATAACCTGTATGCATCATTTGTACAGATCATGATTAGAAGACAAACTATTTCTGAGCTAGAGAAAAATAAGGAAAAATGCCTCCACAAGCATAGCGAAGAGACAAGGGAGATTGCAAGTGAAGCGTTTCAGATTTTACATTGTGCGATTTTACTATTTTAGAAATAAGGAGAATTCCAACCACTTAGGGTTGAGAACCTTTTGTATAAATAGATGTTTCAAAGATGGAACCATCGTTGCTTCTTTTCGAATGTAATTAAAAGAAAATCTCCTTTGTGAGAATTAATACAAGCACAGACAGAGATTCCAATATTTGTGCAGTCTGAGTTATGTTTCCCCTTTGTAATCCATATTTCTTGTTTCTTTAAATGTCTCTTTGATAAGTGAGTGTTTACAATTTAGTAACAAAGCTACTATAATCACACCAAACCAGTTGTTCGTTAAGAAAGTAGTTTTTCCTCTATATTTGTGGTCAGTAAATACACGACCTGTAAGCTACTTGGATAACTAAAACTTATATCCTTTCAAGAGTGCATGCTTTCTTTTATTCTATTGTGAATAGGATAAGATTCATCTCTGCATTGATGCCTTAATAGTTTTGTAAGTTTCTCTCACCTCACTTGATTTCATAAATTGACCCAGATGACAAATTATAGCCTTTGTACTGTTCTATCTTTATTTTCATTTGAGGAATTAAATCTTATATAATTATCGGAAGAAAAAGAACTTCTTAAAATAAACCTTTATATTTATGATGCCTTGACATTACGATTCTAATCCTTAAGTGCAATCTTTGGAACAACAACATGTAACCCTCACTCGGGCGGGGGGCATGGATACATTATTGTAGCTGTGGATTATTTCACTAAATGGGTCGAGGTGATGCCTACATTTGATAACACCGGGAAAATTGCAACATTGTTCATATTTAATCATATCATTACTAGGTTCAGTGTCCCTCAAGCCATCTTTACTGATCACTGTAGTCATTTTCAAAATTTTATGATGTCTGAACTCACTGAAAAGTTGGGCCTTCACCATGAAAACTCAACCCCCTATTATCCACAAGCCAATGGCCAGGTTAAAGAAATCAAAAAAGTTCTGAATACTATGCTTCAACGAATGGTAGGAATTCATAAGTCAAATTGGCACACAATGTCATTCTCAACATTATGGGCCTATCGTAGATCCATTAAGTTTTCCAAGTGATTCACACCTTTCCAGTTAGTATATGGTATCAAAGCAGTTTTTTCGATTGAATGTGAGATACCATCTTTGAAACTAGCTGTCATGATTATCCCTAGCACCTTTGTTGAAGAGGAATGTCTTTTGTATTTGATGTAATTAGACGAAATCTGTCGTGATTCTACCTTAGTTATTGAAACCCAGAAAAAACGTGTTAAATCCCAATATGACAAGCATGTCAAGCCATGCATTTTTTCTGAAGGTGAACTAGTTCTTCTTTATGAGAAAGATCATGATTTTCTAGGGGCCGGTAAATTCAAACCCTTGTGGCAGGGTTCTTATATTGTCAAACGAGTGTTGGAGAAGGTATTTTATGTGCTGGTAGATTATGATGGAATCCCTTTGAGTGAACCCAGAAAAGGGATTTACTTGAAGTAGTACTATTCTTAAATCATTTTTGCATGAGTGTTGAGTATTTTAGTGTATAATACTCTTGTGTGATTTATCGTTGTTTGGTTTCGACCTTTAGCTGCTTACCTTATGTTGTGCTTGATTTTCAGATGTCAGTGTCTTCGCTACCCTATATCAACTTCACTGATGGAACTAGGCGCAGTACTCAAAACTTAACATCTGCTGCTTGGGCAATCTATGCACCTATGAATGAATTGATTAGTCTACATGGTGTTTTTCTTGGTCGTGCAACTAACAATATCGTGAAATATAGTGCAGTCATCGAATTATTTACTGACATTGTTTCACTTGGAATTCGTCATCTTGTTGTATGACTTGATTCACAGTTAGTGGTACTACAATTGAGTAATGTTTATTATATTTGAAGTCCTATGTTGTTAAGGGTATATTTACGGATTCACCTCTTGGAACGTCATTTTGATTACATTGAATATCAACACATTCATAGATGTCTAAATACATTAACAGATGCTTTGGATAATTATGTGTTAGACAGACATTTGAGACATTTATAAAATCCAATCACACTTTGTACATACAACAAGTAATCCAGTAGAAGCCTCATAATATATATATATATATATATATATATATAACGATAAAAGTTTACAAAAATTTTTTTTGTACGAAGACCAAAATATAAAAAAAGTGAAGCACATGGCTTCATATACAATAGAGCATCAAGGATGTTGCTCGCTATAACATGTGACTTCCCGTGCTACTCTATGGAGTAGTCGACCAATGGAAGAAGACATGCCCATTGTGTGGCATTGGTAATGCCTCAGAATATCATCTATAGAGGCATCTGAGATATTCATTGTGAGTCCCTCCAGATTTTGTTCTATTGTCTCAAAGTTAGCAACAACTACTCTTGATACGTCACCTCTCTCCCCTTGCCTCTGGATAGAGGATGAACCTGGAGGACGATAAGTTCCCAAATATGCATCATCAAATAACATTTGATTAGTCATCGGATAAACAACATACACAACATTTTATATCATTAAAAATAACAAAAAAATCATATAAACAAAATATCCTTCTTACCTATGTTCCTCAATTGGGAACCTTCGGGAAGAGATAGGTCCTAATCTCCACGAAAGTCTATCCCAAATTATGCATAATCATTGACCATGATCATTTGAGTTCTCAACCAGTATAAGAAGACATCATTATACTTAACGATAGGACCAACTACATGTCGGGCCATGAGGTCTACCCACCTCTTCATTCTCAGATCCAGTGGAGCAGGTATACCCCACTCTACCTGCAAGCGTAAAACTGGGACCCTCTCTAGGAAGAAGGATACCAAAATCGACCCATATATGAATTGTTTCAACTCACCACTTCTGCACTTGGTCAATTGTTTCTTTATACTCTTAAGAACCCCTTCACACTAGTTGAAAACACAGAGCTCCATACACTCCAATGAATATTGAAAATAGCTCTGTAGATCCATATGGGGAGCTACACTCCCTTCCATGTGATTTATGGTGTAGAGGATAGTCCATAGAGTAAAGTATCAGACATATCTAATAGCGACCTTACCGCTATTTTTCTGGGTACCCGACACACAATGTCGACTGATGTAGTGGTTCGTAGGATCACCACCTCCCCTGCTACCTGTAAGGGTCACCTGTGAACCTCGACGAGATAGTCCTATTAAGAAGTAGATATCCTCGATATCTATAGTGAGTGTATGGTCACCCAAATGAAATTCCTGCTCGTTCACATCCCACATGTGAACCAAGTACTCAAGGAGTCTCAGCTGGGCCCTCATGCCCTGAATCTTGAAGAATTTCAACAACCCACACTGTCGGAGGGCCATCACCATTCCTGAGTCATTCTTGGCAAAGTAATATTCCTCCTCATTCTCTCTTTCACTCCATTCCAACATTTTGACTATGGAAGACCTGCCAAGGAAGCATAAAAAGAGATTAGCATCATAATTTTCTTTCCTGGAGGGGTTTTCTTGGTAAATTCATCTTTAAAAATGTTTGGGTTGAGGACATCACAATCCTGTGCATTTTCACAGTGCGGTGTCGTCATAGGCTAGCTATAGGGTTGCCTGTGGCGATCCTAGATCACCACAGGCCCTGATATAGGGCGCTTGCGATGACCTCCGCGCATGGGTACCCCAAAAAAATCAACCCAAAAGTCTATTTTTAACAAATAAAAATCAAATTTTAATCCATGAAAAGATGAAGGAAATGAAGATTACATTTTCTACAGAGACGATTCGTGGAATAATCAGTCGTGCACTCCGCAATCCGCAGTTGAAAATCGAGGTAAAAGGGGGGTTTGGAGCAATTTTTGGATGAAGTTACAAATCAAATAGTGAAATATGGTTTTTTACCCATTTTATTGATTTTTTACCTTTTTCATTTGTATTTTATACTATTTTACATGCTTCATCTAAACCCTAAAGTCCTAACAAATTTACAAGTGGTTGATTTTTGCAGATAAAATGTCTAGAGGTGCAACGTTGGAACAAGGGTCCACTTTTTGGTTTGTTTTTATACATTTGTCACATGTATAGATCCTTTTAGGGTTTTTTCAGGAAAAACTCCAAGCAAAGTCTTGATTATTTCTCATGCTCATGAAACCATGAGAATGTAATTGAGTAGTCTTTTGTAATTTTTAGAACTCATAATGGTGACACGAAAAACAAAACGTATGGAGTCTCCTTTAAGCTCTTTTTATGCTCCATAAAAAGAAAAGATTGTCGAGCGACCTTGTTCTCTTCACTCTCATGAAAGTATTTGAATAAAACATTTGATGAGTGGTAGGTTATCACTTTTTCGGTCTCATCAGATTAATTTACGAAAAAGGAACTGATGGAGTTCTCTTTAAGTGTTTTTTAGACTCTCTAAACATGAAAAACCCCTAATTTTTCTCTCTTTGGATTTGTTAAACAAGCATCGAAAGACCCAGATGGTACCAAACCACTCCTTCTTAGGGTTCTTTAAATATACTCCGAGGGACTCGTCTAAAGGATGATATTACATCAAAAATAATATGTTATCCTCCTCAATCTTGCATAAAAATGAAGAGGTACTCGCCATAAATGGTGGGGGAAAACTGGGAAATAAATGTGTCTATGTATACATGGTAGTGGCAGTAATAGTATCTCTTGAAGATGACACCCCCCTTCGTTATTGAATCCAGTTTGGGAATGCATTTGTATCTCGTTTGACCATCCACAAATTCATACGTTGGTTCCTTCTTGAGTCAATGTTTCCAATACCATTGTCATGTCATTGATATGTTCAAGAGAAGTCCAACCTCAATAAGCCTTCAACTGAGTTGTCCATCTACAGTTATAATTTTTCTACCATGTCGGCCTTCCCTGTGTCAGTTCCAAATCACTTCACACTCTGATCTACTTCAAATCTGTTACTTATTTTGTGTCATTGATGGGGGATAAATCAAGGCCATCCTTTGACGAGTCTTTTCTTGTCGAATTCAAAACATTATCTAATAACAAGACTTATAAATAATTTAGTACTTAGAGCCTGCATGCCTCAATGATAGGTCTCTTCGCTTCCAACAATGGGTTCACATCATTGACCCCTGATTGGGATATTCCATCGAGAGTTCGACTTCAACTCATTTATTCACATTTGTTGGATTTTACTAGGGTACCTTGGGATTGATTGACATCAATGGTGATTTCCCTCGCACTTCTTAATGGCTCTCATCATTGACTGATAATCAAGTGGTTTCTACCATGTTCGACTTCAACACCTATAATCACATGGCTAGATTTGTACTTAAGGATGATGGAAATGAAGACCCTGGATCACATCATTCTGAATAAGGTTGTGATGGAGTATTCATGATTTGTATTGACACATAGATCCACTTTGTATGTCTCGTGGCTATGCCCGAATTTGAGTCCTTTTAGAGCATGGATCCACAATGTATTCTTGGTGGTTGCGCTGATTCACAATGACATGGATCCACAGTGTATATTTAGTGTTCATGACTCACTTGAAATTTTGTAATATGAGTATGGGAATGCCTACCTCAGAAAATGGTATATTATTATGTTGATGCTTGACTGTTTTCAGGTTTTCGAACGGTGCACTCCTTGTTCGACACACACATTCTGCAAAGTATTTCAGCTGTCACAAGTTCCAACTTCATACTTTGGGGGGCATTCTGTTACACATTATTTTGGTCACCCCAGTGATCCACTGATAACATGTGTTCATGTTCCCATGAAAAGGTAAAATGAGTGTTTCTCCAGGAGGAAAGTGATTGGCTTTCTCTTCTCAAAAACCCTATTAAGGAAGTTCGTCGCACATTGCAAAATGAATAGAGTGCAATGATGCCTAATTGTCACTCCCTACTCTAGATCTGAACTGCGATGTCTCTGTAGGCTGCACTATACCTAGGGTGCGGCGATGCCAAAAGCTAAGAAAAGGTAAAATTTCATGAATTTTCTAGAAGGGGAGCTTCTAGAAGGTGAGATGGCCTCTGAACAGTTTGGATCTTACTCACTTCTCTGATTTGGTGGGATCCTCCTAATCTCCTCACCCATATCTCTTTCACCCTATATAAAGAGGGATCTCTCATAGAAAAGGCTAAGGTTGAATAGGCTAAGATTTGTATGGAGAGTTTCTACTTCTTCTTGGGAGCTTTGCTTTAGTTCTACAAGCTACATGGTGGATATTCTTCATTCAAAAGCTTTGGAGAAAAAGTGTGTGTGTTAGAGAAAAGGGCCATCGAAAGGGGACCTTGCGACATCAAGGATTTGGTTGTAATCTGCACTTTCATTTTAATATGATACAACAATATGTTTCTTTCCCATAAAACTAGTCTCGCTTTATTGTATGATTCCTTGATCACATACATAGGTTCTTGTTGAGTATATTATATTTCTTTCACTTTGGTTGGCTTGTGTTTCCTTGCAGGTTCAATATATTTGGAGCAATGGAACGGAGCTAGGATGGAAATGGAAAGAGGAAACAATATTTAAACAATATGTTGTCTATCTCTTGTTAACTAGTAAACTCAATAGTTAGATATTAGGGAAAGTCATATATTCTATTTTGTTTTGTTCTAGATATAGGTGGATCTAGGGAGATATGTTTATGTCCGCATTTACCGATTAATCCTATAACAAACACACACATACAATTGAATATCTATCTAGTGTTTTCTATGGTTTAGTATTGTGATATTTTGGCAAGTTTGTGATGACATTTTTCTGAGGTTACGAAGGAAGGTCAAAGGTGAAAGTCTCAGAGTTGCAAGAAGCTTGACTAACCCTAGTTTTTGAGGTATTTGTGCATTGTAGGTCAAAAGAGTGTGGATGTACACAAACTGTAGAAGATCAAGTCATGTATATGTAAAAGGACTTGTGAAAGGTTATTAAGGGATTTTGGTACTAGGCTTTTGAGGATTGTGGAAGAGTTACAGGTTAGGTTATAGTACAACAAGTGAACTATAGGATCATAGGTAAGTCTTAAGGGTTGTGGTTATGGTGTTATGGTACATGCATGGTAATGATAGTATGTGATATGGTACATCTTGGTGATGTTATGGTACATTAATTAGAAGCATCATTAGCTATCTTAGTGTATGGTTTGGTTACATGTTATGGTGCATACTTGATGATTGGTATATTTTGTTATGAGGTTGCATCTTGGTGATATTTTTTTTTTTATCTATTGGAATCGACAACTAGGCGGTCTCGTACTCACGTGACACAGGGTTGATTCTGACCACTACCACTATAAAATCTAGGTTCTATACATATTCCCCTTCCGTAGGCATGGATAATCTAAGGGGATTTGAAATCAAAACCTCATCAAACATAAAACTTCATATCATGACACTTGCCAATAGAGCTGCCCTTGGGTGATACATCTTGGTGATATTGAGGAGCATGCTTCAGGCATATGTTTGTGAGATTTAGTTTATGACTTGAGGCATATCATTGGATACATGGTACATTTTGGTTGAGGTCTACTTGGGGAGATACATAGCTGATTCATATCTTGGTCTATTGAAATATGGTGTATTGCATGATATGGTATATGGTTGAGACACTTGTTATCGTACATGTTTGATGCACATGGTTGGCACATGGTATGGTACATGATATGGTGTTGAGGTGCATGGTTGACACATGGTTTAGTATAGGTTTTGGTGCATGGTTGATGCACTTGTTGTGGTACATGTTTGATGCACTTGTTGTGGTACAAGTTGTGGTACATGGTTGATGGTATGTGGTGATATTGGTACATTCTTGGTAGAGGAATTTGTTGGTGTTGTTGAGCATATGGTTTGAGATATGCTCTTGGTGATATTAGTATGAGTTGCATGTGGATGAGAGTGGATATGGTTTCTTGGATGGGACAATGATTAGTTGGATAGGTTGTTGTGACATATGTTGATGTGACATTAATAGTGAAACTAGGTGAGTTTTTGGTAGTCCGCGAGTTGCAGTGAGGATAGACACAAACATTTGTGAGCTGTGGTGAAGGAAGCCATGGATATCCGTGTGTTGTAGTATAGACAGTTCGTAGATCTACACAAACATTTTAAAGAAGAAGGGTATAGGTTGTGACTGGGATTCAGTGACAAAATTGACAGTGACAGGTTGTGACAGTGACAACTACACGTTAATTCATTTAGTGGCAGTGACAGGTTGTTCACATTTGGAATTTATATTTTCAGGTGGTTGGGTGGGGCAAGGAAATGGGGTTTTATCCTCCTTCCAATTGGATCCGGAGAATCAGGGAGTTGGAGCTTCCTTCAGTTTGGAGCCTAAGAACTAGATGGTTGTAGCTACCTTCCGGTTGGATTTAGAGAACCCATGGGGTTGTAGCCTCCTTATAGTTGGATCTGGAGAATTCAGAGAGTTGTAGCTTCCTTCAAGTTGGAGCCTCCTTCCATTTGCATATAGAGATTTTGGAATTTGGTGCTTTCTATGAATGAATTCTTGATATACATAAGAAAACATTTTGTGTTTTTTTCCCATTTGGGTTTCCATGTAAATACTACTGTAATGTGTTCTTGATGTGATGTTGATGTGATGTTGCCTATGTTTACATGGTCATGATATATATATATA
>ML799133.1:638932-649240 GCA_009831015.1 Picea engelmannii | reverse complement strand
CCCCTCTCAGTATTCCAACAATTGGTATCAGAGAAGGTTCCTTCAAGGAAATATTTTAACCACTGGAAGGTAGATCATGGAGTACAATATGAATGGAGCACCAATGTTCAATGGTCAAAAGGGTCTTAAGTATGAATTGTGGAGTTGTAGAATGAAGGTATTTTTAAAGGAACAAGGATATGATATTTGGAAATCAGTTATGATAGGATAAAATGCTACAAAGAAATCAAATATTACAACCAAGAATGAATTGAATAAGAATAAAAAAATAGCTATAGATTTCATCTGGGAAGGATTACTTGATCTGGTAAGAGAAAAGGTTGGAAAGTGTTCTTCAGCTAAATAAATTTGGGATAAGATACATGATATCTATTTTTCTCCCATCACAGAGTAAGAGTTTTCTAAATAAGATACATGTACAAAACAAAAATAAATATGCCCATAATGTCAAACAAATTCGAGAGAATTAGAGTGTGAAGTGACATAATCCAATAGAGGTGAGTTCTTTTGCTTTAATTGTGAAAAGTGCAGACATCTTGAAATTGAATTCCCTTACTTGGAAATTGAAAATGATGAAATGGAAGACAATACTAAGATTGAAAAGGAATACCTAATTAGTTCTTTATATGAACTAAAGAAAGAAAGAGAAGAAAATAAGTCACTCAAGATAGAATTGATGAAGCAAAATGAAAGAGTTCAAATTTTTGAAGAAGTCCAACAAGTAATCAAGAACTTGAGAGCTCAACTAGAAGAAGAATAAAAGAGAGAGAAGATATCGACAGATCATCTCAAGGAAATAACTAATGATTTAAACTATCTTGAGGTGGAGTTTGGCCAAGAAGAGAGAAGACTTGAAGAATAAATAATTACAATGAAGATCCAACTTGAAGAAGAAAAGAGGATAGAAGAAGCCATGAAGAGATGATGAAGATAGAAGAAGAGGTTGAGAATCTTGAAGAATAAGTTTTCACATTGAGAAGTAAAATCGTCAGGCTCAACAAGAACATTGAAAATACATAAACATTGACATCAATAGTAGAGAATGAAGAGAAGAATTCCAGGGTGCCAGAAAAGAAAAATGAAGAAAAGAGTAAGATTTATGAAGAAGTACTCAAAGGAAGGAATCATGGTTAGCAAGAATAAAATAAGAATAATAGAGATATAGCTTCAAAAAGACCTACCACGTCCAGGCACCAAATCAGAAGAGAATATCATTATTAGCAAAGGAAGGAATTCATAAGGACTACACCACAAATAATATCATTCACTTCTAGGTATGTATTTACGGAAATTGTTTTTATTGTACTAACTTTGGACATAAGGTTGCAGATTACAGGGCTCATGGAAGAAATGTTCAATCAATAAATGCTTATGTGGCCCCACACTGCATTGAATGATACAAGTTCCATAACTATGGACACATAGCTCATGATTGTAGAAGCATGATGGATACCTCTTTGAGAAAGAAAATTGACATCATATATAAGAAGGTTTGGAAAAGAAAACAAGAAAAAGAAAAGGAAGATCAGAGGAATGAAGGATACCCAAGACCCTTGGGATTGGAAATAGTATGATATGAAGATAAATCTAAAGGGAAAAATAAATATGTCAGATATAGGAAGATTGGAGAAGAAATGAAAATCAAGAAGAACATGTGAATAAAGACCAGGTCCCAAAGATTGTAGGATTTTCAATAGTACAAGAAAGAAAATAAGAACAGGTGAATAAAGAATAGGTTCAAGAGATCGTACTTTGAGGAATTGTAGTGCAAGATCAATCCACGGGAAGAAAGAAAGAAGTCATAGTTTAGAGAGATTATGAGTCTATTGAAAAAAGGAAGATTACTCTTCATCAGAGTGAGTATTCTTATTAGCCATCCTTCTTGGAGACTCCCATTAAATATGTATGTTGAATAGGGGGATTAAATGCAATAGCTGAGACAAATCAAAGATCCATACTTCATGCAAATTGCAGGGTTTGCAAACATAGATTCAAAGAATTCAATATAGAAAAAGTATAATATGACAGATTGATCGATTGAGAAAGAATTGTTCCCACACAGGAGTCAGTTGGAAATTACATAAGCATAAGTTCATGTTTGTTTTCAAGAAAAGATATATTAAGTACATGTCGTCCCATACATGCAGAGTTTTATGAGCAGATAGATCATATCAATCGACATATTTTATTCTGTTTGATGAATAGGAACATGTGATAATAATTTGTAGTATATTCAAGTGAAGTATTCAATATAGTTCAATGACAGATGGGTCATCATTGTGGAAAGTTGAAGTAGTAGAGTGTTGGCAGCCCAATGATTTTCTTAAATTTTTATGTCAATTAAACAATCTATATAACTCCCTAACTAGGGTCATGAATTTTTATCACTCTTCATGAGCAGTTTCTGAAACGATAGTCGTAAGTTGTCTCTTTTCCCTATTGTCTATTCATGCTTTGTTTTCATGACTAAAAGCATGAAAACTTGCGACTGTGATTACCATTTTGTTTTAAAAATTCATTGAAGGTAAATTGTTCATATCGATTATTATGGAATTTTGATTCCTTTCCATGAAGATGTTACTCTCTTTGTTTTGATCCTTTGAATTCCAATCATGCTTAAGAGGTTATTGGTTTTATGAACAAAGCACCCCCACAATTTGATTTTTTGTATAGTTGTGGTTTGATTCTAGGCTACGTTTCTTTTACAAAACTTTTGATTTTTCGATTTTTGACTTACCCAAACTTTGTAATCAAACCCATGATGCGTGCACTTATTCTCATTTTAATGATTTAGTCCTAGCTCATATGGAATGAAGAGGTGGAATATGATTTGCAAACTTTCATCATTTCTAAGGATGGCCTTGGGCTTCGCAAACCTTCTTCGCACACATTTCATTTAAGCGTCCATCCCATCGTATGAGTCTTTACATTGTTCATTGTTGGGCTCGGGGTTATGGCTTTGTTTTGTTTTTACAAACCCTCCTTGTATGTTGTGTTTGTTTGATTACCCTCCCGACCAGTATGGCTCCTGTCATGAGAATTGAACCAAATGGTATCCAAACCCTTCTCTCATACGACGATGCCAGAGAAGATTTGGAGAGAAGTGGCTAGCTCATTTTCATTAGGAAGTTTCAGGGTTTTAATTTACAGGTTTCCCAAGAATTCGCTTTCTCCTTTGATGGTTATAGGGCTAAGGTGGGTGATGTGAAACTGGAGGTTACCGAGGATTTATTGATTCAAGCTATAGGACTCCCTATAGGCCTTGAAGTTTTACACTTTTGTTAGCAGAGTTTAATCTCATTTTTTTTTTCCTGCTGGAGACACGATTTTGCGGGAAAGATTTTGAGCAAACCGCTGTGAATTAGAACAAACCCTTTAAAACCAAAATGATTTGTTTTATCTTCATCGTGGGCATTTTCTCTAAAAAATGGACCATTGCAGAGATATGCCTCGACCTTTGGAGGTAAAGTTCTCATAATTTTTGTGTCGAGTAAGATGAGCATTTATTATTATTATTTTGTTATAGACCTTGCTACAGTGCCCTTCCCACCTGCTCAGGCTTGTGCCTTAACCTCCTAACAATGAACCCTTGATCGATCCCAAGGTTATTCCATAGGCCAGTCAACAAATTACACATCCAAATGACTATGTTAAAAACATAAAGAAACATATAGGAAAGAGATTGAAGAGCAGTGTTGATGTAAATTTTAAGAACAAAAGGGATGGGAGATTGATATCACAGATTCTTCATAATAAGACGAATTCTCATGCAAACACGATCAACATGATTGAGGTTAACGAAATATCACACTCTGAAATTAACAAATTCCTTGTAGAGGAATACCCTTTGTTATTCAGGCAATACCCTGACCGACCCTATAACTTTGTCGATAATTTGCCTCCCTGTTTGAAAGACAATCCAGAGTTTCCTGGTGTCAAGCTTTGCAATAAATCTACTATTCGTATGGAGGCCTCTCCGGTCCACAATCTTGTTTGTTCTAATGCAAACACCATACAGTCACAGTGTGAGGTCTGTTTATCATGGATTGAAAGATATTATATGGATATCCCATTTCTACAGTCACGGGTTAAGATTCTAAAAGAGCAGATCGATGGTTTAACAAACGAAAACCACAAGCTTGAATCTATCCTCCAGGGGAAAGAAAAATGTTTTAAAACCACAGTTCATGTAATATTTAAAAACGTTGAGGCTGCTACAGCCATTGTAAACTCCAAGGTTTCATGATACGATTTGATTGCATGGTTACATGTATGATCTCTTAGATTAATAACATGTTTGTTTTCATTCTTAAGTTAAATTATTTGGTTTGTTAAATAAGCTATATTTTATTATCAAATTAGTTTGTTTTATTTATTAAATAAAATGAGATTTCATTTACTAAATAAATAGCTACATAATCATAAGATTCTGTAGCCAGTTATATCAATTCGAATTGTGTAAATTAATGACAAAAAATGTATCTAAAATCTTTCTATTTTCCTTTTCTTTCAGGATATTCAGGGATCCATGATTTCAAAATTGATTTGAGGCACTCTTGAGACCTTCTAGTCATATCTATGATGTATTTTGAATGAACAGAAATGAACTATTGTTAGTTTTAGGGGATTTAGTTAAATCAGGGTGGTTGCATCCCCCTTTATGTTTGAAACAAATTTGATCTCAGGAACAGAAACAATTATCTCTCCTGAGGCCTTTATAAACCTATCATTTTGTAAACAGTTCCTCATATAGGGTGAGTATGGACAATTATACACAGACTTGAATGAAACAGGATGCATATTACAACTTTAGCTTTTGTGTATGATGTTCTAGTTTAAGTTTTGTTTATTTCAATGTGATAATAGATGGTGATAGCCTTTGTCTTCATGATTTATTATTAGTTGAGATAATTCATTTTTATATTTTGTCCATATATCATGTTTCAGATATAATATAGGGTGATCATTGATTCAATTAATTTTTTGAGATTTATCTTTGATTTTCTGTTGAATTTTTAAATACAAGTTCTTACAAGATGACTTATCTCATTGTAGTTACCTGTAAATCATAAGATCACTGTGACTGTATCCATTATATGTTCTATTATCATAACTCAATCTTCAACATAATCATTTTTCATTTGTTCGGAGCAATCTTAAGATTCGTTACAGGTTTACTTCTCGGATAAAGGTGGTTGGATATTCTCTATTGTACAGATGTTGGATGCATTAATAGGTTAGTCTGTTATTTTATTTCGTTTTATTGCTTATTTTAGAAGTTTATATATATAGAATGATTTCCACTATCTATATCTTTCTGTTTAATTAAGTAGTTTAATATTTGATTTTATGACTGTATACATACACGAAAACAAACCAAAAATAAATAGTATTTTCGCTTTCTTTATTATTGTTGTTAAAAGAACCAATTTACATTCGATTTTTATGAGTTTAGATTAAAACTCGTGATATGTATATATTGTATATATGATAAATAGAACTATTATATAAATATTACTTAGATAAATTGTATATATATATATATATATATATAGACATACATATATATTTCAGCGATTGTTATTTAGTAATTTATTGCATTTATTTTAGTTATTTTTCGCTTCCCTTAGGACTTTAGATTGGCCAATGGAGCCATTAAACCTATCAGAGTGAATTAATCCAAACGTCTTGGGTTAATTAGACAACCCCGGACCAGATTCACTCTTCCAGTTAACGAGCAGTCAATTTCACCCATCAACACAGAGTTATGGATAGTTTGTGAAATATGGACAGAGATGGAATCATGAGATGCTTAGTAGCCACATGAAACACGGGTTAGATGCATAGCAGTGTATTTATGATTGGAATCAGTGAAATCAGTTGGTCATGGAAAGACAAGCACTAAAAGGCACAACAAAACATGGAAAGAGAAACCGTCAACATAAGCTATATCTTCAAAAGGATATCATTGAACAATATGTTCATATGGACACATATGGATTCATAAGACACTTGGTAGGATTGGAAAAATATATGTCAATGGATGATATTATGAATTCAAGACAAATTGGTTCAAAGAATAGTTCAAATAATGATTTAGAGATCGGTTAATAGATTGGTTCAAAAATTGATTCAGAACATAACTTAGAGAGAGTTGGATGATGAAATATTTGAATGCTTAAACGTTGAATGTTTTTTTTATATATGTTAGTGAAATTCAAGAGGAAGCACCAATGGAAAATAAGTAGCACTAGAAGAGAGGAAAGGAAAAATTTCACAAGTATTTCTACAGAGAGAGATAGAGAGATCTAGAAAGGAATATTAGTAGCATGTAGACAGGGGGAGACATACCCATAGAGGGAGCTATTATTTTTCAAATGATTGGTTAGAGAAGGTGTAATTTTAGGAGGAGGAATACTGACAGGGGGATTTAACCTTTGGTCAAGGAGGAAGAGAAAGAACAAATGTATGAAGAAAGGGGGAGAAACCCAAAGGAGAGATACCATTTTACATTGATGTCAAAGGGGGAGAGTAAGAAACATTGATGAGGAGCGATGGTCACATGGGGTGCATGAGAAAAAGTGTTTTCATGTCTAAGTGTTTCCATCAATGTTGGTGTTGTCATCAATGCCAAAGGGGGATATTGTTCGACAATTGGATTAGAAATTTTGTTTTAATTTATCTCAACCATTGAAGAGTGATCTAGGAGATTGATGTCAATCCTTAGAGAGTGATGTCAACCCTTGAAGAAGTATAGTAGAATATTCTGGTAGCCACGACAGTGTGGTTTTGGTACCCAAAGTTGAATGAGTATTATGGACAGAAAGGATAGTGTAAATGTAGGAATGAATCTCATATATGGACAGTGCTCTTCATGTTGTTTCTAGTGATATGTGGAATTCCATGTGGGTCCTTCTTGGGTTCTAAAGATGTCCTAAAAACAACTTTAGTTTAACATTAATTTATCAACACGAGGATTTGTCTTCTATTTCAAGAATATCAGTAAAGTCTATGCGGATAGCTCGTAGAGGCTAAAATCGTGTAGTTAAATCAAATATGATTTTATCAACAATCAAGTTCCTCACACATTCATTAAGTTTCTAAAGCTAAGATCCTACTAAACAAGATTGAAATATGATCTACAATGTTCTCTGAATTGAAGGCATGAATTATATTTTTTAATTGATCTAATTAAGGGATAAGAATTGAATCTAATATTAAAGGCATGAAGTGATCTAATTAAGAAACATGAATTGAATCTATGAAAACAATCTGACCTATTGATGACTATCTAATATGCTGGAAAGAAATAACTGAAGACTGTAAATTGAGGCAGAACAGTAATTGAACGACAACTCCTAACTGAGTATAAGGAACATCAAATGCTAATTAAGTGAAAGGAAAAACATATGCTAATTTAACATAAAGGAACAACAATTGCTAATTTAATTGAAAGGAACAACGTATGTGAAAATGAGAGGAATTGTCAAGAAGTAAACTACAACAAATGGAATTTGGAATAACAATCGACAACTTTCAAAGGAAAACATCTATCTTCTACAAGCAAACAGTATCAAAACATTGACACGCTTATGAATTAGCTTTAATGATGATAAATAGGATTTGAAGTTTGAAATAAAAATCAAACTGATAAAATACAGATTAAGACCATAACTCCTTCAGACTGGGCCCTCGGTCCTCAAAAGAACTGCTAATAGAAACTCAGTATATGAAAAATGATGGAAATGTTCAAACCCTTTATTAACTCCATAACTGAAACAAAATTTATAGAACTTGTTTGCACAAAGCAATTCTGAATTCTGAGTGCTTGGATGAAATTCTTCTATTATCCTTTCCAGGATTCACTACTCTTTATACATTACAAAGTATGGGTAAATAAAGCTATCTTGAGGATCGAGAGATCCTCAGGATCGCTATTACTATTTTTGAAGTTTACAAAATAGAGAACTAATCGCTCTTGAAACTGCTTCACACTCCATATCTTTAGCCTCCAATAGCTTGTGCATCTTCGAAATCTCTTCTGCTATTGTGATTTTACCAAGATTTACCCATTCCTGTAACAAAATCAAACAATTCCAACCATATTTTAGAATTTATGAACTTCAACGCAATGATAGTTCTAGAAGACATTTTAGTCATTTCCTATCCTATTTTACTCCTAAGTAACAAAACATTTAGTCAAGATGATGTCATAAATCATGGAAATGAGGAGAATATATGTACCTTTTCATAACCCAACATACCCCCCAACTTACCTTCTTGAATTTCCTCATGAAAGCTAAGTTCTTACATGTAGAGCAGTGATGTTGTAAGGAGGAAAATTTGGTTCACCAAGTGCCCTAAATCCATTCTTTCGCTTGATTTCTCTGAAAGCAGTGTCTTCCCTCTTTTTATTAAATTGATAATATTTATGGTAATCCTCTAGAGGAAACCAGATAAGAGGGGGATTATTTCTACACCCAATCCAGGCAGGTCCTTCCTCCTAGATCATTCTGGCATATCTTTCTATTCTTAAGGTGGTTGCAAAGAAGTTCTTGAAACCGAAGGGCTCTCTAATCTTTAATTCAACTGGGGAGACATCCCACCTTAATTGGGAGCCAACAAGAGATTCTTCTTTGAGTTCCCTAAAGTAGGCTATTCCTGATCATATAACCTATTGATGAATAGGGCCTAAAGATATTCTCACTCCTTCCCTTTTCATGACTGTACTATGTCGCATGATAGCTGGAAAATAGTTTGGTGGTTCCCCCCTCACCTAGAGATCTAACCTAGTTTCTCACTTCATGAAAGTTTTGTGGGCCTTTTCCCATTTGACTTGATTTTTAGTGAAGGATAGGAATGCTTGAAATTGGATATCCCCAATAAAGGGACCATGATTATCTCTGTTTTTGTCTTCCAAAATGAAATTATGAAAGTACAGTTCACACATGAAATATTGTACTTTCTCTTCCTGTTCCCTAAAACAAGACACAAACTCAGAGGTAGTAGTGAATTTAATCAGTTTACCTGCTCAAATAGCTTTCACCGTCATAAACATGTAGCATTTTAATAAAAACAATGTATAATTGGTAGCAGGAGCTCTACAATCTATTGCATCAGTGTAGATATCAAAAGTCGCTTTGATTTGCTCCAAAGATTTTTCCAATTGTCCTTGTACCTTCTTTGTCTTCCCTTGAGCCTTAGTCAGCTCAACATATGTCTCATTTTCAGAGGCTGATATGGTTTTGATTTTTTTAACAACTCTTTGGTGCTCTGTCATGGTCACCATTTCATCTCTGGTTTGGGTCAAGGCCTGCTGGGCTTGTACCAGTTCTGCTTCTAGTCTTTCAATGATGGCACTTTGATCCTGAAACTAAGATACCTCTTTAGTCTGACAGGTTGCTTCATTCATTACGGGAATTACTGTTTATTCTTCTTCATCTGTGGTCTCCATAGGAGTTGGAATTACTCCCTTAGATTGAGCAGTTGTTCCTCCTAGAATTTTTGGTAGAGCCTCTATTTCATATTATCCCAGAGGAATTTTCTCTTCATTTTGAACAACTACCCCTTATGTTGTTGTAGTTTTAGTATGAAGTTCCATTTCTACCATTTCTTCAAGGATATGTAGCTTTGTCTGTGTTCTTATAGAACTTGTTTGGACTTACCTCCTAAGAAGAGGGTTCCTTCCCCATGCTCTATGTATTTTGGTCTTCTTTCTTTCATGGATCTTATCGGCTTGCTCTAGTTTTTTTCTTAATTCCTTGATAATTTCCTTAAGCTTGCCAAATTTATTCTTTAACACTTTAATATTTTTAACCCTTCTCTTCAACAACTTGTTGTCGCGTTTTAACTTTCTAATTCTATTGTGGCTTTTGCCTGATTTTTGTTTTTGTGAGTTGTCAGGATTTTCCTCACCTTGATCTGTCAATAGTGGCTCTTTTGCTTGCTTTACCAGGGTATTTACCTCAGTATGAGGTTATTATTGTGTTGTATCATCTAGGAGTGACATCTCTGTGTCAGGGAAATAATCAACAGGATTCGAAGGAGGGGCTGGCATCTGGCTTTCTTCTGACCTGTTTGTGTCTCTGCTAATTGAGGTCCCTAAACTCCCTAAAACTTGAGCTATCTCTACCTCATATATTTTCAAAAATTGTTCTGTGAGGTGTCCCAATGTTGGATGGGTATCTTCCTGACTATTTCCTTGTGGTGTTTGTTCTGTCTGATCAATCCCCTCAACATATCCTTGTAAGGGATTCTCTGGTATGTCCTGAATTTCTTTAGGTTGTTCTATTTACATGGTTATATATA